>JAOTAV010070640.1:0-13559 GCA_026546445.1 Cyclargus thomasi | reverse complement strand
CTCGGGTACTTAGCACAGGGCCAGACTGACGTGGTGTGAAGCGTCCATAGATATTATTATTATTATTATTATTAAAACTACATCAGTCACGCCCTGTGCTACGTACCCGAAGGACTTGACACATATTTAAGATTTTTATTATATGATACACAAATTAATACACATCCAAGACCGAGGAACATTAAAAAGCTTTTTGCTCCGTCGGCGGGATTCCAACCCGTGACCTTCGCTACTAATGCGCTTACCAACTGAGCCACAGAGGTCTTCACAAATGTGTAAAACTTAAAGGTATAGGGCTAACGATGTCCAAATGCAAAAGTCTCTTATCGGCTTCGACAAAAGATGACAGGCGAGCACGGTATTGTAGAGGACATACTCGGCTCTGCTCGTCAATCATCGTCTATGATTGTCTTCAATCAACTCATTCACAAACTATATACTACCGACGATTGAGTCGATATTTTCACAATATTCGTGCTAATTTTTAATAATGAACAAAATCCATACCAATGTTTAAAAACGCGAAAGTGTGTCCGTCTGTTCGTCTTCTTCACGCCTAAGCCGCTGACAGTGTCCATGAGCAAAAACAGTTGCTTTCCATCAGATAACCCGTCTGCTCGCTTGCCCCCTAAACATTATAAAAAATAAACACGATCGACGATCATCGTCAATTCGGTAGAGCCCGTAATTTTATCGCTATGGGATGTGCGTTTTCTTTTTTTTCTCGTGTATTTAATTCAAATCACGCGATGAAAGCTAATGGTATGTTCTCTGTCAGATTATGTTGATTAATCGCTGCCTGTGGTAAAGATAAAGCTACATTATTTGTTAAGTTAAAGGTAAGATTAAAATTTATAAGCACGATTATTATATGTTTTTTCTCTGATAAATTTTATCTATTATTTCTTAATAAGTTTTTCATGAAAAAACTACTTTTTAACATGGCAGGATTAGTTAATGAATCGTTTCATTTCGTGCCTTTATATTTTATTTTATAAGTAAACGTTTTACTACTTTTTTGTTACAGTTGAAAAACTGTATATTACGCCGGAACCGTACATTTTCCCGGGATGGAAAGTATCTTATATGTTGCCCAGACCTAATAGCTGTTAAACAAAACAAGATTTACTCAAGTCTGTCCAGTAGTTCCCGAGATTAGCGCGGACAAACAGACAAACAGATACACAGACAGCTTTTTTGTCGATATATGATCTATTACTGTTCGTTAGCACCCCCACATTCATAATTTTGTAAAAATATTAAATGAACAAACACTCCAATTTTACTGTTTAATTGTATGTATAGATTTACGAGTTACCCAAAGACCGTGTATTCACCGCACGCCATCATCGTTAATAAAATTATTTTGGACTGATAAAATGCCACTTATGATCTAGGCCATAGGTTTCATTTTTTACCGACATTGGTCTAGCGCCAATGTCGTCATTGTGTGGAGTAGTGAAAAATGAAACCTAAAATCTATGTCATACAGTGGCATTTTATCTGGCCGAAATAATATCTATGGCAATCACGGCGTGTGATAGACACACAATCTTATCGCTATCTGATGGCACGGCAGTGGTATCGCCAAGTCGAGCGCGAAGCAATCAATGCCGTACCATCGTTACAGGAAACATTTCGCCGCATATTTAGGCCCCATTGGAGTACCTCTGGATAATACCAGAAAGCTGAAATTTTCACCGTGTATAAATCTCACAATGCTTTTCGGTTTTGGTTTTTTTGCACGGAATGATTTTGTTGGAAGTTAGTTAATGTATAATAATTAAAATACAAAAAAAAGTTTTTATTGCACTTGTAGACGAGTCGCATCTGAGCACTAACGGTAAAAATCCTGCCGTATTCTAAAAGTTTTTAAGCAAATCAAATTAATTCAATAATAACGTACCTTGATGCTCAGTACATGAAAATTAAAGTTAACAATCTGATCCTCGATGCCAGCGGCCGCGACTCATTAAAAATGAAACAAAATTTCACTTTATGACATAAGCAATAGGTTTCTTTTACTAATGACATTGTTTTAGCTGCCCTTGAAGCCGCTGCATTGTGGTGGCGTACAGCAAAAAGAAACCTATAGCTCATATCATAGAGTTGCGTTTTATTTGAGTTATTGTGTGTCGCGGCCGTCTGTCGGAATTGTGACTTTATTTAACCTATGCGTTAATCTAGATTACCAGCTAGATCCAGGCCAAAGTTTTTCGATATCGGTCCAGCCATTTAAGTGTGAAAAAGTAACAAACGTACAAACTAACAAACTTTCGCATTTGTAATATTAACTAAAGGTCGCCCTGTGGTCAAAATTCGTCCATACGAGTAAATATTTATAATATTAAGTATTAGTAAAGAGCTAAAAAAATCTATTCTTAATTCAATTACATACTTCAATTTGGCATAAAGGTCTCGTTACCAGTTAATAAAATTTAATTATAAAAAAAAAATAGTCGTTAACCATAAGCAATTGCTTCGTGTATGATTATCATAAAGTATTTTTAAAATAATATTGGTGTTCTACGCTCCTCCTCCATATCAACTATGACTGGGAGAAATTTCATGCTTTAACATCTACGCGTCTTTTGTAAAAAGGGGTACAAAGTTTTCCGCTCGCGTATTAATAGACAGATAAGAAGTAAGACTTCTTAATTGTATACGTTGTTAAATACACTTTAAGCTTACCCGCAAAGAAGTATTTTTGTAACAAAGAATAGACGACTCACTTTGTCCGGTAACACTCTCAGGTAGTCCGGAAGATCTTCAAATCCGGTTAAAGCGGATTACGAAGTTGGGTGTTACAGGCTCCTGTCGTCTTCTATCGATTCCCTTTCTAACTACATTATGGGAAATTGCTAATCTGTTTTGTAATATTGTGGAGAACACAAAACATTTGAAGAAATAAGTGGAAACGGTTAGCTAACATGTAAAAAAAACTTCCGGATTTTTGGGACCGGAAAAATTATTTAAAATTAAAATAATGTGGATTTGATTTATAGCTAGATAGACAAGCTGGATAATGAAATCGCTAAATTTATCGAAATTTTATGAGGGAAAATGAGTATTCACTCGAAGGTTGTTAAATGTTAGTTATTCGCTTCTTCCGAACTTTATTTATGAATGAAGCCCTGAAAAAAGTTAGCCTACTCACAACAATTCATCAGACTCAGTAGTTTCGTTATGATGCTAACAAACATGCAAGCAAACAAACTTTCTTAAAAATAGTACACTCATAATTCGGAGAAAGTTTAGTACACTTACACAAAGAAAGTTTAGTACACTTACACAAAGAAAGTTTAGTACACTTACACAAAGAAAGTTTATTTGCTTGGATGTGTTGGATGACAGACATTGATGGACATTGGTTTACATCAATAATAACGGAACGACTGAATTTGGTGAAATTTTGTATGCAGACTTTTGCCCGGGGCTTCACTCTTGTTACTAAGTATTTTAACAATGTCATCCAGTCCCCTTAATAGTGGTCTCGACAGAGTTTAGCTAATTTATAAATCTTAATTATTCTCAAGTCTTTAAGGCTTTTTGTCAAAATCGATCCAGTCGTTTTGAAAAGTTCAGTCACAAATACACGCATCCATAAAATATACTAGTGTCATCATCCTGCCGGTCTTGGTTTGTGAATCTAGACCATTCTCAAGATTTTAAACTCGCCTTGTTGCTTCTAAAAATGAAAATTTAATGAACATAAGATGTAAGTTGTCTGTGAAGCTAATATTGTGATGTAACAGGATGAGAAGCTTAATGAAAATTAAAGCTTTCTTCTTTGCTCGTTATAAGTTCGCGCAAAAGTTCCGACAACTTGTGATGTTCCGGAAAATTATATCAATATTATAATATATATGACGTATATATACATGTATGATATTACAAGCTATTGTTCTGGTTTCGCTCGCTTTAAGTATAATTTTATCCACTTAAAAACTCATAAACATAAATAAAGTGTGTAAACTATTAGGATTTAGAGAGATCGTTCATAGGTATTTAATTGTATTGTTTATTCTTGGTGGCAATTCATATTGAACAATGAAACATTTTTCTACTATATTTACTTAATTTCTACAAATTATATATAAACACTTTAAATACAAGACCGGTTTCGACAAAATTGTGATCTCTGTTGGTTGTCATCTATTGTGTTGTTTAATGCCAAGTGTGTTTAACATTTCGGAATTTCGGACCGCTACGACCTACAAACCTTCAAGAAGAGAGCGTATTCCCTCTTAAAAGGCCGGCAACGCACATACAACCCTGATGTTGCGAGTGTCTATGGGCGGCGGTAGTTGCTTTCCATCAGGTAACCCGTTGCCTGCCTCCCCCCCTAATTAAGATGATTAAAATCTATCTGCTCCTAGTCGCTCCGAGACCACAATTTTAACTTCTGCATGATTGTAAGTTTTAAGTCATTAAGTTAAGTTTAATTTTTTTGTACACTCGATTTTGATTTAAATTGTTTTGTGTCAGATAGTCTTGATGCCATTATTTTATTCAATTTTGGAGGGATGTGTGCATCTCATTAATATTTAATCGAAGATTAAAATAGTTTTTACCTACAAGAAAAATGATTACTGAATCCATACCTTCATGCATGCTAATATATAAAACCGAAAGTGTGTCTGTCTGTCTTGGTTGTCTGTAACCTCTTCCGGTCCAAACCGCTGTACCGATTTTGCTAAAATTTCGCATGGGTATGTTTTTATGTTAAAGTCAAATGATTCAAAATATCAAGATACAATTTTCGAACGTCGAAACCACGATGCCTACCATCGGTTCGAGAACCGACCCGGCGAAAAGAACCAGCGTTAGAAACTGCCACGGGGCCATCTTTTACCAAAAAGATTGAAAATTGTTCTTTTTGAATTAAAATTATATAACAATGTTATAACTTACGAGTACAAGCTATGTCACAAAAAATAGAATAACGGGAAGGACACAGAATACTTTTTATCTCAGAGAATTGTACGTTTTCACGATTAACGAATTTTTTGGCTCTAGTATAAGATAAAATACAGTGCTTCCTTAACCAGTGTTAATCAGTGCTACCACCGGGATATGCACCGTAGTCTCGGCATTCGGAAAATGTATTTTGAATTATATAAAAAAAAGTATTTAGATTTCTTAATTAGAACCTTTTTTGTTTTCACACTCAGCTGCTCAGGGACCCCAACAAAAAGCAAAGTCAATGAAAAAGTGCAATATTTGTTAAACTCATAGTGCACAAGTAACGTTGTTATCTATATACAATTGTGCTGCTGTTTGTTCGTCCGATTGTAACTTCGTTGGCACAGATTGGATAACACTTGTATCGAATTCTTTTGCTTCGAGCAAGATTTATGATTTGTGATCATATTTCACAATCATCTAGAACAAGTATATTTTCTGCGTTTTTTCAAGGTAATATAATCTGAGAGCTGATTAGCTGTGGCTGTGGCAACTTAAAATTTTAAAACAGGATTATTCATCACTAAACGATTAGATTCTGAGATATATTAAAAAAAAAATCTAAAAAATCTTTTTTTTTTAATATTTTTTAGTCCCGTTTCTCACCAGCCAGGTCTGCAGTGCCGTATTGGGGTGTAATAGGAGAGTTACATGACAAGGTTTCAGCTCGCCTCAAATACCTACTCAAAAATTGCTACCAGCTCTCGGTTTAATATGTCTCCCGGCTCTGTTGTCGCGCCGCACAGGAACTTTAAATTTTTTGGGATGAAAAGTTTTGTATGTTACCATTGATGTAAGTTATTATACCAACATTCAAAATTTATTCGTCACGTTTGTAGTGTTTGTAAATAAAAACAATAATGCTGTACTCTACCAATTTTCTTCATAATTATAGAATTCTTGTGTACGTGTGTTTATCACTGTAGTCCGTCTAAACGAGTGGACCGATTTAACTGAAATTTTTGTGTGTGTTCTAACTTCTAGGGAAGTTGAGAATGGTTAAGATTCACAAATTATTCCGGTAGGATAAAATCTGCCGGGTCCGCTAGTTAATCATATCATACACGAATAACCCTATCAACAATGGGTGATGAAAAAATATCCACAACCGAACATATAACCTCCTCGTTTTTGGAAGTCGGTTAAAAAGTCATTAAAAATACTACTACTAATTATTGTCTGATTTTCTTCCTCGCACAGTAAAACTCTGGACTAACCATCGCCAGCAGTAATACCGGACCGCTACGACCTGCTAAAACAGAGCGTAGGATCTTAAAAGGTCGACAATGCAGCTGCAACTTTTCGAGTTGTTGCGAGTGTCTATGGCCGGTAGTTGCTTTCCACGAAACATCCCGTACGCTCGTTTGTCTCTCCATTGAAAAAAATATTTACAATCTTAACCGACTGCGCTAGGAGGGCTATGTTTTTCGATGTATATTTGTATGTATGTATAATTGGTTGGCACGCACTGCAGTCTAAACGGCTTGATGTATTTTAATCAAATTACTCTAGGTACATTTAAAAAAACTAAAATCAAAATGGCGGATTTGCAAGTCAAAATCGTGATTTCAAAAAAAATTTTCCGTCCATTTACGTCGAGTAGGAAATCAAAATAAGGGTACATAACTTAATGTTTAAATGGCAATAGTTTATGCAGTCGGGTTTTTCTGTTTTTAGTCATTTAGCTTATTTTTCTTGGAAGTTGTGTGCAAAATCTCAGTTTCGTCTATCGCACCCGACTGGCGTGTCACACTTGAGTGAGTTTTTTGTGAGCGCGGGCCCATGTTAAGTCGCTCAAGATGGAGCAACAAAGCGATAGTGATGCGATATCGCGCTTTCTCGCCGATTAGGCTCCCAAATGAAGCGTGCGTCGCCATTGTGCAGGTAATGACGTCATTAGTTGGCGACCTTATTACTTAGCGCTTTTGGCTAAAGGAAAAACGTAAACTATGTTATACTAGTAACTTACACACACACACACACACACACACACACACACACACACTCAGCTATCAATAATGAAATAATGGATTAAGTTTGAGCTGTAGACGCCATGAGTTTGAATCAATAATATTTCTCGATACTTGATAGCGACTACGTAAGTTTTTAGTATGGGAATTTTAATGCCTCAAGTGACCGCTAGAGGCGCTGTAAAATTTAGCCATACTAAAATTTTACGTCGTCGGTCACGAGTCTCGACATACACTATTGCTTCAAACTCATTGTAGACCTCCTAATGGAAAACATTAACTTATTTGACACAAATTTGGTGCTATAGAAACTAAAACAGTTCTTTGTTTCGTTGTGAGTGAAATTCATTTGCTTCATACAAATATTACACCTTCTATTTTAATATTATAATACTTTACATTGTCCAGGACTTTCTAGTAAATGTAGTTATATCATAGATGAATTAAGTAATTGGTCTATGGTTGCATTATATTCGCGGGAGAGGTCTTAAATATTACTTTCCAACCTACAATTGTCAAAAACAACACAACAGCGGACAGACAGACAGGGACGCGGAAAGAGAGTCAAATTGCGGATCTGAGTAAGTTGGTCGCGTTAGTCATACGGTATCTCATACCCGGCCTTAGGTAGAATTGACATATTCCGGCCAAATGACGTAGGTCCCTCAACTGGCTCTCTTTTAATTTCCCCCATTATACAATTATTATCTAGCGGGTATCAGTCTCGTCCATACTGCCGTCCTCAAGCTTAAATGCCATTAACCAACATCTGGTCGTTTTTGATATTGCGATGCCATCATAATCAGAAGAAAAAGCTCTATCGACGTGTATTAGCGAAAATTGTAGCTTTTATAGTCATCGAGTTATTAAAATTAATATTGCCGTTATGAAGTACCGAGCCTGAAAAAAAAACTGCGGCGTTTTTGCTCATAAATCGAAAAGTACTTTTTGTACATAGCGGTATTTTAGCTTGAAGACGGCAGCATAAGTCGCGACCGATCGGTATTTATTCCGTAGAATAGAATAAAATCAAATTTTGTGCTTCACAATCGCACGCCATTTATAGTTAAAAATACGTTATTCGTAATTGTCTACTCTATACGTTAATCTATGTTTGTGTTACTCCATGCATTTTGTTACCGTGTGTTCATTTTTTGCGTTACTTTGTTCATTTTGTTACCGCGCGGGAAGCGGGACTCGATATGGGCGGGAATTAGCCCTGAGTTACGGTGCACTGGGGCTCTTTAGTAACAATATACGAGCACTAAGCGGGGGATACTTGTGGAATAGAAACGGAATAAACAGTTATTATACAGGTTGTAACTAATGTGAGTGATAAAACTTTAAGGTTCTTATGTGTCTCGCATGTAAAGTTCACTGTAAAAGAAGCGCTGAAAGCGAAAAAGTTTTAAAAACTTCTTTTTAGAGGTTATTATGGGAAATAATGAATATAATAATAATAATAATAACATTTATTCAGCCACAAATACACATTACACCACATTTAAACAGATATTACAAAAATGTCGCTGAAGCGCTTGGTCATACAAATCACAAAAAAATTCGCTTTCCGCGCTGCTATTTTTGACTTGACTCATTATAAGGAAAATATACACACCCTAAAGTATTATCACTTACTTTTGTTACACCCTGTATATATATACATTTATATTCTAGTGTTATGTATTAGAAAGTAGATCGGAAAGTCGGCTACTGTGTACTACACATTGGCGAACAAAATTTTCACCATAATGCCCTGGACACGAGACCAGATTTTCAAGCCAGCACAACAAGATAGTGTCAGTGAGCTGTTAAGCTAGTTACTGGGTTCGTGTAGACAAACCTTGCTTCATTTTAAAGCTTGTAATCTGAGTAAATTTATTTAAGTTTTAAAGAGTAAGTTTATTTAAGTAAATAAATAATTATTATCTAAGTAAATTATTTATAAAGGTCACAAGCCAGTGCCAGCAAGCCAAGACAGTACAAAAGAGAACTGCCAAGACGAACTGGCCTCGTATATCCCGGGATTTTTTTTTTTCATTTCATGTCCAATGAAGTAAGAATGAGACAATATTATTATTATTATAGTTAATTATTATTACTGTTTCATATTTAATAATAATCTACTTCACTTTTGTTTTCGTAAAATTGTATGTTTTTTTGGAAAGTGGATACCACTCAGTGGCGTAACTATACCGTTCGAGGCCCGTAGCAAAATTCGTTTTCGTTCCTCTATGTCAATCCAATACAAAAACACGTCAAGCGATTATTGTAAAAAATAATCGCTTGTCACTTGTCTGGGGGGGACTTATCGCGGGCCCCTTCCGGCTGGGGGCCCGTGGCATTTTGCCGGCTTGCCACCTTGTAGTTACGCCACTGATACCCCTAAATAATTTTCTTTACTATTTACTAAAGTCATGTTGTAGAAGATGAAAATTTATAGCTTATTCTTAGAATATTATTTCTAGTAAGACCCGGACAACTCTATATAAGAGAGAACCCGGACAACTCTATATAAGAGAGAACCCGGACAACTCTATATAAGAGAGAATGAACAATTACTTTACAAAGACAATAATTAAAATATGTTTGTTTTTTTAAGCCCTTCTGCCTTAGTCATAAGGCTTAGAAAATCTACTTTGCATATCTCTTGTTTATAAAACGAGGTTAATGTTATAATGACTGTGATTCAAAGTATAATATAATATTCAAAGTTCTTCTCTCATTAAGAACAAAATCAATATTTCATCTGGCTTATTATTATATATCTACTAAGTATAGCATAATATTCTTTTAAAGTTATTTAAATATCATATATAAAAACTCAAGAACGGGCTCACCTATCCAAACCTTTCGGGGTTTCGTTTTGTTCTGAGTTTGCGCGGAATGTTTAGTACATTATTAATAAGAAATCTGCACAAAATCAATAGAGTGGTTCTTTATTTATTTTATTTTTTTAAACATGAATAACTATGAATAAATAATACGAGGCACCTATCGGGCTGATTGTTAATTTATAGTTTTGTTTACAAATTACGTACTATGTTAAAAAAATCATGCTGTTCCATTTGTTGTATACAAACGCTACCTTATCATTTTAAACATAGCTCGAGTACGAAGAGAATTAAAAACATGAAATATTTTTCAGCTCGACGACGCTGACGTCATAGCATTGTGACGTCACGCTCGCGTATTAATTTGTGAAGTGCACGTGTGTTATCTCAAATCGGATCGCGCCTCGGGGAGATTTCAAATGTTTTTAATTCTCGCTTTAGTTTCACGTTAGGGTTGACGATTTTGGAAAACTAGAGTTCTTTCACGTCAAACTAGAAATTCATTTATCGTGTAAGCACCGTACATTTTTCCGGGATAAAAAGTATCCTTCCCCGGGTCTCAAAGTATCTCCGTTTTAATTTTCAGCAAAACCGGTTCAGCGGTTGAGGCGTGAATATAACAGACAGACACAGTTTCGCATTTGTAGGATGAGGGCTATCCACTCAATCAAAATAAATCAAATCAAAATCTTTTTATTCAAAATAAGGACATTTGAACTGAACTGAACGTCGAGACTACGGCGCCTACCACCGCGCCGGTCGGGGAACTAACCCGGCGAGAAGAACCGGCGTAACAAACTCGCACGGGTCCATCTTTTACCTAAAAGCCACTATTATTATTGATACACGTGCGTGCTAATAACATCCACAAAACCCATTTCATAAGATTCAATCAAGAGGTATATACCTGAAGCTTCAAACGACTAGTTTTGAACCATGTTACCGTTCGAGTGCATTGATCCAAAGACGCCAAATACTAGTTCTTAATTAAAAAAACGGCGACATGTCCTTCAGTAGGTAAATAGCTGGGCATCGGGGGACTTATTACGGTAACAATCGTTTGACAAAGGTTAATCCCTCAAAGGAACAGAGTGACCTTTCTCAAAGAATCCTTTCTTTGAGGCGTCGAAATAACTTAGCGTACAATCGATAAATTCGAACGAAACTCCAAGAAATTTTAATATCACGTATCGTAAAATACAATAAATACTATTCGAGAGGAATTCTTGTTCAAATAAAGGCTTCATCAAATTGCAATGCTCAAATTCTGATTATTTATGGTCGATGAGAATTTTTTATTAAATATTTTCCGTTTTTTTTACTAACATCGAATTTTAAATTACCGTAAATGAATAATTTAATGATCGAATGAAGAAAACTTTTGAAACGTCAAAAGCGACTCGGTTAGGACGTTTGTCCACCAAAACTGTCAACCGAGAACGAGAATATTGCGGCCGAATAAAATGCTACTTTATGACATAGACTACAAGTTTTATTTTCCTCTACGTCTTTAATGACGGCGACGAAATTAAATCTCGGTAACGGGGTTGGCGGACAAAGGTCAACAACAAAGTGAATGTTGACTGAAAAACTTTTTTAAATAGTTGTTCTTGCAACGCACTTGCGACTCTTCGGATTTCATGAGTGTCCATTGGCGACGGCAGTTGCATTCCATCAGGTAGCCCGTATGCTCGTTGCCCCTCTAAATATCATAACAGAAAAGGGATTTTTTAAAGTATTGTAAAACTTTACAGCGCCTCTAGCTGTCACTTGCGGAATTAAAATTGCACATTAGTTATTTATATATGTCGATATATTGCTTTAAACTTATTATAGCTGGTTATACTTGCTTGAAACTATAAATTATCATTTATCCACGGAGTAGATCCTTCAGCGCGTCTACTCTCCACAATGATGGCGGTTTCGCGGCTATTAAGTGTACTCCGACAATTCGACGTGGCCCATTTAAATGTCAAAAGTGTAGCTCGAGTCAAGCCGTCTGCGGCGCGCCAAAATCACTTAATAGTGTGCAAGTCTGTCTGAGAGGTCTAAAAATACCATTGTAAATTAAACATTCGTTCCGATGGCTCATAATATTCGCGCGTTTAAATTACTTGACAGTCGGAAATAAACTTTAAAATTTTCTTTAGGGATCCATAACCAAAGCGTAGTAAAAAGGACCCTAGAAATAAAGGTCCCTATTACTAACACTTTGATGTTTGTCTGTTTGTCTTGACTATATTTCAAAAACCGTAAAAACTAAAGAGTTGAAATTTTCACAGAATACGTATTTCTGTGTTGCGCGATATTGCGCGAGAACTGTACATTTTTCCGGGACAAAAAGTAGTCCTTCTCCGACAGTCAAAGTATCTCCATACCTTTCGGCGAAATGGGTTCAGTGGTTTGAACGTGAAGAGGTAACAAACAGACAGACTCACTTTTGCGTTTATAATAAAACTGTTTTGCATTACAACAAAACAGATATTATATGTTTTTGTAACACACATGCTTTATTGGAGAGAAGCTATCTTCGAACATTGCCTGTAATTGGTCATAAAAGCAACTTACCGCACTGGCGTTTTGCTATCCCGCTCACACCGGTAACAGACAGACAGACTCACTTTTGCGTTTATAATATCACTAGCGAAGGATGAAATTATGTACTAATATTATTTAGAAATTAGGACCTATATAATGTAATACGGCTAAGTTGATGTCGTTTCCCTTTTGTTTTTTTCCACTAATACAGTGTAATCTTCGTAAGCCGTCCTCGACGATGCTGTATTTTTTCACACAATGTTTTTCTACACTAATGACTGAGCCCTAACAGTTGTGCCAAAGCAAACATTATTCTAGAGCATTAGTGTTATTATACATGTGGTGTGGACCCAAGATAAGGTCATTGAATATATTAGCAGGAAATCTTCTCCGAAATTACACTAAAATACTTACGTATAAGCCGCAGACCGCAATTTTCGTAACTAAATCGCTTAGCTCCTATTTGCTGGTGATTACAGCCTCGCTTTAATGTTAGTTGCTGTGGTATTACTTTATTCTTAATTATAATTTAACAGCACTGGTGTCTGCAACGGATAGACGCGCTTATAGCTTACAGTAATAACATGTACTTCATAAACCGAGAGCTGGAAGCAATTTTTTCGAAAACATCTAGGTCTCGCTCTCGGTTAACCCCCCCGATTTGGTGAATTTCGGCACACAGGTAGATGTTATGACGTAGGCATGTGCTGAGGAAAGATTTTAATTTTAATAAATTCCACCCACACGGGAATAGAAAAGGGGATGATTTAAACGCAAGCAAAAATAACCTCCTCGTTTTTGGAAGTCGGTTAACTAGTAATAATCTGTGAGCTGATAGCAAAGTTTTTAGTTTTAGTGTAATTGAGTAGTTATTTGAGACAAGCTGACACCATGTATCTCTCCTATTACACCCCAATACGGAACTGCAGACCTGGCTGGTGAGAAGTGGGACTATAACAAAACTAAAAACTAAAAAAAAGAAAATTTCCAAAAATACATTTCGAAATCTGATTGTTTAGTGATGAAAAATCTTGTAATAAAATTTCAATTTGCCACAAAATCATTTTTTATACTTTGTAAGTCATTTTCAAAAATTGATTTTGCACGCTCCTGGCAATGCTAAAACCCGCACTAAATCATCTGGCTTATAATTTTTTAACCGACTTCCAAAAACGAGCTCCGCCGTTTGTGAACCGATTTTCAAAATTTTTTCTTTGTTGTATAGGGTATTGTTCCGAATAGGTCCCATATT
>JAOTAV010070629.1:0-13561 GCA_026546445.1 Cyclargus thomasi | reverse complement strand
AAAGAAAATAATCAGTTTTTTGTCTCTCCTGAAAAGTTGTCAAATTTAACTTGCGCGGTATTGTTACCTAAGCGACGAAATAAAATCATAGAACAAAATCTTATTGTTTTTTGCTCTTCTATCGTCCTATATATGCATATAAGCCATTCATTTTGTGGACGGACCAGTAGTCTATAATAATTATTTTTAACATAATATCATGAGGCCTCTAGTTTTGTACCATTCAAAATATCTTTTAGATATTTTAAAAAGCTTAGAAAAATCTTTCTTTTCTATAAATATCTACCTTAGTAATATATATCGAAGAAAGCAAATAAATGAATTCTGATTCTGATTCTAATGAAGCGGTAAAATATAATAAATGATCAAACGAACTTATGAAGTGAAGTTCGATCATTATTATATGAGTCGCTTCATTCAAAGGTTAGCATTTTACTGAGATTAATGGATGTTTCTTACTGAAAAGCCGCTTGTAATTTGCAGAGCAAATTGTGTGCTCACTGTTTTGCCAAGTTTCTAATTTTTATTTCAACGCTATGGAAAGGAATATCTGAGACTTCAAAAAAGTAGTACTCTCACCTAGAAATTTTTGAAAAGCGAATTAGAACCTTTATCATAGAGAAATTATACCTTTATTTTTATTAATAATATAATAATTTGTCTATGACCTTTATTTAAGTCAATAAAGTAATAACCTTGACCTAAGTATATATAGGTAGTATAAAATATATAGCCTTGTAATATGTCTGTAATATAGTATAAAATAAACTTTTTAAAAAACCCCTTAGACTTATGATTTTGATAAGTACCAGTGTGTATTTGTAGTAGTAGTATTAGAGGGTATAGACATACAGACAGATAGAGTAGTATACACCAGTAGTATTAGAGGGGGTTGGGTGGAGTTGCTGGTGAGTACAGTGTACTGGGGGGTTATTACGACCTCTTATTTCCAGACAGTTTACGCCCAAACCGACATCCATACATTTTGGTATTATGATCCCTTATGGCCAGCCAGTCAACAGTCACGTGACACTTAGCTTTCATTGGCATTGACACCTTATTGGTGTTTTGTCACCTTCGCGGCACTCTGAAATAAATAATTTGAATTATATTAAGATCTAAAGAATCACTGATTTAAAGAGGAATTATATTAATCCTACTATAGCAGACCGTTTGTTGCCAAAGCTAATTTCTAAAACTATGTGTTCTAATTTCTACATTATAGGATAGGATATAGAAATTATTCCTAAGATAACAGGGACACTATCAGCCATCAGTAGGAGACATTGGGCGACCTTAATCGCTCTCCAAATAATCAGGTCAGACACGCTGGATTTCATTTTTATCTGTCTGCGAAAGTTTGAGATTGCGTTCATAAAGTATTGATTTGAATTTAATATTCTAGTATTGGAGACGCAGTGTGACTGTCGTATTGTTATTGATTAACGTTTAGCGATCGCTTGATCGACATTCTACAGGCCGAGAACTCGGAGACACCAAGCTCTAGTTAGAGTGTGTAAAATTAAAAAAATATAATAAAACCTCCTTATACCTTCGTCCTTCCTACATAGAGCATGTAGTTACAGCACATTCTTACGAAAATATTTTATCCTTTTTCGTTTTTACCTGTCAAGTGTTTCAGCCAAAGATATTTTACAACTTTTTGTAAAATATCTTTGGTTACAGCACATACTATAAAGAACTTGTGTCTTTTAAACTTATGAAACAACTAAACAAATACCCACTTATTCATAAAAATGTTTAAAGAGTGTTTAACTAATCAAAATTAACTGTCCCTTTCTGTCGTGTGACGTTTTCAATATGTGTTTAGTATTGATTTATTTAATCATTTATGCACACAGAAACTTTTAAAATGGAAACTCAATCCAGATAATAATATTTATTCCCTCATAAGACAGACTCCGCCTAGCGTGGAGGACAGAACTGTTGGTTGCTGTAAAATGTTATTGTATATTAAAGATTTTTGTCTTAGCTTTTGCTGGAAGAATGAAACAGGTACGGCCGTTTGCCAAGTACCCCGTTCATGTGAAAGTTTAATTGGTGTGAGATGCGGGGAAAGATGAAGAAGAATTAAGAAAGCGACCAACCATAGAGCAGGTATCTGTAACAATTGACTTTTGTAGTTGTATGTATGTGTTTTTATGGAGGTCTAGAGATTCAAGTGCTGCGGAAAGTGTATTTGTGATAAGTGATAACGCCGATTGAGGAGATTATTATAGAGATTATTTTTACAGTATTTTGATGCCACATTTGTTTGAACTCATCTGCAAGGGTTGTATATTTTTGTTTCAGGTTGTTGGTGTTAGGAACGGCGATGTCTATGAGTTAAGTGGTTTTTTAAGATTTTATTGTGAGGGCTATGTCCGGTGTATTGCTGAGAATGGTGCGGTCTGTGATTATATCGCGATCCCAGTACAGTTCTGCGGAATCATTTTCGAGGAGGTTGGAACGTTTGTATTTGTAATATGGTGAATGTGTATCTACAAGTTTAAACTTGATGGCCGTGAGCACATTCTGTATCTGCTAGTGCGCTGCATCCTCCGGTGATATGGTCCATTGTTTCAGTGGTCTGGTGGCATAGTCTACATTTGTCGGTTTCTATGGATTCTTTGAGGATAAACTTAGAGTAATTTCGAGTTCTGATTTGGTCCTGTATTGCTACTAAAAATCCTTCTGTTTCACTAAAAAATTGTTATTATTATTACATACATTGTTTTTTAGTTAAACACTGTTTAAATATTTTTATGAATTAGGGGGAAAGTGGCTAACGGTGTGACTGCGATGTAAACTTTAATCTTTTATATAAAAATAAGTCGAGTTTACCTTCTGACGATATAACTCCAGAACGCGCAAACCGATTTCCACGGTTTTGGATTTATTAGAAAGGTCGCGGGCTCCGTGAGGCTTACAGCGAAGGAAATTCAGGAAATTCGCGGCAACAGCTAGTACTTTGCCTCCCGCTGAGGCTAATCATTAAAATAATAAGTATTCCTTAAAAAGATGTCGTAACTAAATAACGTAATAAAATATTGTCCATAACGTATGACATAATATTATTCTTGTTTAATTTAGTCTCCGGGCGCTTTCATTTTGTCTGAGATGGAATTTTTAAAATAAAACATTCCGGAGTCGCTTTGATGTTGCATGTTTACTTTATTACAGCCCTCCCCCCCCCTTTCCCGTGACGTCACTGACGACCGACGAGGGGGACAGGAACAATATGCTACACTAAAAGTGCGTGGTAAATGGTAATGCGCTGGACGGTGGTTAGAAGAAAATATTCCTACCTACAGAGTGTGCCTCGCCGGCATTTATGCACTAACCAATACTACAAATGGCGCACCTAACGGGGATACAGGACTAGCAAATGGGTGATAATAGAAAAAATAAAAGAACGACAACACTGCACTTTTATTTACAATTTACATTATGTACACGTGGTATTTACAACTTTAGTTTAACATCAGTGAGGCAGACATTCGTTACATCCGCCGTCGTCTGAGAAGATAAGACATCTATTCGATGACAAAAATCCAATTATTTGATAATACTCGTATTCTATATAAATTATTTAGTAATTAACGTAACAAAAGGTATTAATCACAAATGAGGTGCTCTCGATCGAGTCTCTCGCCCCCGGCCGCTCCCTCGTAAATAAATAAAACGACAAAGACTCAAATTAACCCACGAAATATCGCTCGGAAACCGCCCTCAGAGACCCCGCGGGCACAAATAGTGCCCGGTTAGTCCTCGACTAACCGGGCACTGACCGGGCTACTGTAACACTTACACACTAAGAACCAGCAACACAATAAATTATTTACATCTCCATAAATAACATCTCGCATTTTAAATGCTATCATTAAATATAGTAAATAATTGAACATACCTATAAAATGACATAAAAACTTATTTCGTAAATTTTTATAACAAGCTCAAATAAATAATTAAAATCACGCCTTTGTAACAATCGACACCTGTTTAAATATTTACAGTACACACTATACAGTATACACCCCGCGGTATATAGTTTTCGAGCTGTCTATTAAAGTCACTAGGCGCACTAATCACGCAGGTCTGGTGCGGTGCGGCGCGGTGCGGCTCAGCGCGCTCACAGTAGGCGCGTGTGCGGCGGCGGTGCGTCGTCGTCGCTGTCGACGCTCTCGAATCGAATCCGGCGGCCGTCGCTGCGGGCGCGCGGCTCGCCGTCGCCGTCGCTGTCGGCGCCGCCCTCCCCCGGCCCGCCGCCCGCGCCGCAGGCCCCTAGTCACACCTTCTCCTCGCCCGCGCCCGGCGCCGCCGATCGCACGAACTGCAACCGACCGAGACAATGTACCTAATCAAAGCGGAGCTATAGGAGACTCCTCCCGGCTTCAGCCGACCGCGCGACACTCACCGACACTGTCGTGTTGGTCGTGGAGTTGGCGCGCGGGCGGAATGTTAGCACGCGCCAGCGCCGCCGCAGCTGCGCGAGCACCTCGCCGTTGCAGAAGCAGTACAACACGGCCACGCACAGCCCCTGCAGCGACGTCGTCAGCGCCGCCGCGTACTCGTATAGCAGGTACCAGCTGGCGGAGCGCGACGGCCGGAACGGCGTCAGCAGGTACTGAAGGCCCAGCAGCGGTGCCAGCAGGCACGTGGCGCGCAGTGCATGCAGCGCGGTCGCCGACGGCCGAGAGGGCCCCGCCCCGCCGCCCGCGCGCAACTTAGTGCACAGAACGCGCACGATATTGCACAGGAAGGCGAGGTTCAGTAGCACGGTGAGGCACACGATGACGGCCAGCTCGAGCGGCGGCGCGCCCTCGTCCGCCCAGCATAGCCTGTCGCCGGCGGCGGCACGGCGCCACGCGTTGACGATGGCGGACGGCAGCGGCAGCAGCCAGCCCACGGCCAGCAGCGCGCGCAGTAGCCGCCGCTCGGACACGAAGGCGCTCACGAGCACCGTGTGCAGGTACACGCCCTCGCCCAGCATCCACGTGTAGTTGGTGAGCAGCGCGTATTGCAGCGTGGCGTTGAGCGCGCGGCACCAAGCGGGGTTGGAGGCGATGGTGTCGGCGGACGCCACCACCAGCCCGTACCACGCCAGCCACAGCGCGTTGTTCAGCGCGAACGACGCGAACAGGTTCATGTGCACCGTAATGCGAGCGCACCGCAGACTCCTGCGGGGGCGATCGGCCGTCAGGAAGGAAAGATAACGGTTTATGCCTAATGAATGATTATTGTGTTGCCCGTACATGACGATAACGGCGGCGGCAACTGACCTGAAGTAGAAAAGAATGCCGAGAGACAGCAGCAGGGCCACGAGCGAGATACTGTAGCCGGCCTCGAACACTGCGATGATGCTCGTCATGTCCTGCACAAGGAGATGTGTTTAGTGGTTAGAGGCACCGGTGCAAAATTATGTTTTGAGAAATTAAGACAGTAGTTAAATAAAGATAGTAGTGGCGGGGCTTATGATCAGTTACTTGTGACGTGTAGTGACGGTGTACTCACATCCTCGGGCTTGACACAGGTGGTGTAGTTTGACCAAGGCCGGCCGGTGTCGGGGTGGAGCCACCAGCTGCCGTTCTCCATACACACCTTGTGCGCGAACACTGCGGCAAAAACAGTGACCGTCGGAAGAAGAAGCTCGCTATCGCATTAAATGGTATGTCTGAAGTGGTAGATTCGTTGACTAGAGCTGATTTGTTCAATATAATAACTTAGGTATTGGAAATAACACTATAGAGCTAGATGTTAATTCCATCATTTGTTAATGGTAAATAACTAGATGCAATAACAAGTACATCAAAATAGTCATTCAGCTTCTGTTTTTTTAAAATGCTAAAGCTAATTAAATTTTAGTAGTTGATAACTTCACTAGAATAAAGCTAACGTAAAAAAGTGCAGTCTTTAACTCACAGTCGGTACTGAAGCCGGGCACGAAGTCAGGGCAGGGCGCGATGGCGGTGTCGCCGGCTCGCGTGTGCGGCCAGCACGCCCACGTGTCGAACGTGCCCGGGCAGTATGAGCCTGAAATACATCATTGACAATACAAATACCCACAAAAAATATATAAAAACCTCATGCTTGTACAATCGGGGAAGCTGAAACAGAGCCAGATTGCGCACGTAAGTGAGTTGATCAGTCAGTTATGTCAAACCCAGCCGAGAGATCACGATCATAGAATTGACATATTCCAACCGAATGGTATGTCCGTCGAATGGGTCTGATTCAATTTTCCTTATGGAATACAATGGATATATGGTCGCATGTTACTCAGCAGTTGACCTGAGCCGAAAGATAGTCTCAATGTCAAACTGGAGAAAGTGTCGGAGCTGGAGGTCAAGACTTAGATGGCGTAGCACCGCACCCCTTACTTATCGGGTATTTATTACGTGGCACAATACCATATTTTAATACAAAAGTGGCAGTTTTTTGCACGTGATGTGATACATACATATCTCGTACAAAAAAAAACAAATGTTCTAATCTATCTAGATTAGATAGGGTAATTACCATCAGGAGGCTGTGTGCTGTTGTTGAGGAGTTCGCAGGCGAGTCCCTCGCGCTCTATGCGCTCCAGGTCGTCCATACCGCTGCCGCTGCCGCTGCCGCCCCGCACTTGCTGTCCGATGACTCCCCTCACACCTCCATGCTCATATCTGAAATGAAAAATGAAATGGAAATTGAATTCGATTATGTAATGAACAATCAGCTAATATAAGTAGAGTAAACACGACGCCGCCGCGCCGCGGGGCCGGCAATTAACTAATTGCTTCATAAACATTAGCACCAACTTCAAGAGTTAGTCGGGCGCGAGGGGGGGGGGGAAGTCTCGCTGCAAATGGGAAAGAGACTTGCCGGCTATTAACGTAGTCCGGTGCTATGAAATTTCATATAAAACATCAATTATATAATATGGGTAACATACAACAGAATAATGATAGTATGCATGCAACCGTAATTGTTGATAGTATGTGTACACAGCACACGGTATATTGATGGTGCGCGTTACAGTATAATCCTGGCGCGGGCGACCGAAGCACGCGCGGGGGAGGCGGGCGGGGACAGCGGGGAGGAGGGGGAATAAACACCGCAATTTATGTTGAAGGATACGGCGGACTCGACAAACAGATAACACCACGTAATATAAATCCGTAGACCCCCCCAGAGACAGCCTACTGGATCGGGCGAGCGGCGAGATCCACGTGGAATGTTGTTGTTGTCGGTCGAGGCCGCTGCTAAGTTTCAAACAATACATATATTTATAACCTGTCGATCAAATTAACTATCATAGTTCATCGCGCTGGGACCGTACATTTTTTCAGAATAAAATGTATCATGCGTCCTTCCCTGGAACTTAAATTATCTCTAAAACAAATTTCAATAAAATCAGTAAAGCGATTTAGGCATGAAGAGGTAACAGATAGACTGACGCAGTTTTAAATAACCATAGGAGTATATATTTTGTATTTCTTGGCGTATAAGAAATGATAGCGACTTTAACCATCAACCAATGGTTGCGCTGGAATGAGTAAAAACCATGAAGGGGAAGTTTTTTACCAGCGACAAGATAGTATTGTCTAACAAAAATGTTAATTTGTTCGACAGTTATCCATGACCTTTCATAACCATTATAATGGGCTCCAATCGAACTGTCAACAGCCTGTTAAATTGTGGTTGACGCATATAACAGCTAGCATATGTAATATGTACGTTCTCTCCCCCCAAGAGGAGCGCTAGTTGTCGTTGACACCCGGTTCATTTCCTGCCGCCGGCGGCGCGGCGTGTCGCGGCGCGGCACGGCGTTGTGATGCGACACGTCAACAGCCGTTTCGGTTTCGGAAACGCAACATGACACGTGTTTCGGTGGCAGCCTGTAATTGGATTCAAGTTTAGTAAATTAAGCTTTTTAGCAATATTCCGCGAAAATTAACCTCAACTTGCAAGTAAAACTGGAGGTTCTCAACCCGCATTTTTACTTGCAAAATGGTTAATTTTCGCGGAATATTGCTAAAAAGCTTAATTTACTAAACTTGATTGAAGCTATGGATTTCCGCAAAGTAACGCCTGATTCTATTAAATAAATGTAATTGGGTTATTTAATTCGATGATTTGCAAATGTTACGTAAACTTAGGCCCCAATTCTGGTATTGATGGAATGATCAAGCCACTTTTTATTTATCCGAATTCTCATTTAATTTCTAGAACAGTCAAAAAAGAGAGACATGTCTCAAATGATAGAGCATGTATGTTGCGTTTAAATAGCGCAACCCCACTAACTCAACATTCATTTAATTTTGAGCGTAGAATTGAGCACTGTCCGTTTATACAGAATAAAGTATTATCACCGCACCTGCCACTGCACACTGTGCGGTTATCAGCTGCGGTAAGCCGGTCGTGTGGACATTGGGCGGGCGGGCGGCGGTGAGGCATGGCGGGCGGTGTGTTTGGTCGGTGTATGAAAACGTTTTCACTCAATATATTTACGTTCCACTATTTGCTCGACCGCGCTCGCGGTATTGTGTGTCCACTATACCACCGTACACTATACACACAATTATTATATGTTATAGTCGAGGTGAAGCGAACCAATATATAAATCCAAATGGCGTGTTCGGACGCCAAAATCATTCTAAGAACAGTTTAAACATTTGTTGTGCCCGCAATTTCGTTGCGCGAATATTTGTATGTCACGCGGGAACCGTACATTTCTCCGGGATAAAAAGTATCCTATATATTGCCCTTGTTGAGTTAAAAGCTATTAAAAAAAGATTCATTCAAATCCGTCCAGACAACAAATAAACTGACAAACGGACAAATTTTTTTCTGTCGATTTGTGTTCTATTACTGTTTCTTAGCCCCCAACATTAATTATTTTGTAAAAATACTTAATGTACAGACGCGCCAATTTTACTGTTTTATTATATGTATATACGTATGTAGAGTACAATGACAGCCAGAGGGAGCTTCAGATAATGATATTAGTTACAGTATATAAGTTTATTGTTTATTCTTTTACGTAGCTAATATTACCCTTTCGTGATTATAATAAAATGTTTTAATAATTTTGGAATTACTATATTAATAATTATTTTACAATGATTTGAACGGTAACGAAGATGCTACGCGCGGGCTGAGTTGGTACAACGAGAGCTGCACGACTACGGCGGTGCTCCGACGCCATCGTTACCGAGCGCGGTGCGTATTATGCGTCACCACCACGATAGATCTAAAAAAAGAGTTCAAAATGAGGCCCATTCCGCTGCACAAAATCCTCAGCTGACGTATTGTACATATCTAATAGGCTTTAAGATATAAAGCTTAAAGCTTCGGTCGAACCTGCGCGGCAGCAACGCGGGAAGCGTGATCGAACGGCGCGAACCGCTAACTTCTATTTCGTTAGTAAACAATCACTAAAGCCACTCGTGTAATATAGTTATTAACCCTTTATTTTGTGTACCCCTGTAACACAAGTCCCTCGGGTACTTACCACGGGACCAGACTGACGTGGTGTAAAGCGTCTGTAAATTTTGTTATTATTATTGAATGTTTTACGCACATATGTGTGCGGGCCTAAAAAGGTCACTTTGCAACACTGCTAAGAACATTTTGTAATTTTTCTTGCAAATAACTACAAATTTTGCAAAAAAGTAATTTTAAAATAAATTAAAATTATTTTTAATTAACTATTTTATCTAAATTGTTCGATTTTTTCAGAAAAATGTACTAAAATAAATTGCAGAGCAATTCCTTTGCAACATTGCTATTAGGGTCGGTTTAGATCTCTGACCAATAGCCGTATGCGTCTCGTATTAACGCGGCGATCCCGCATTGTGGTCGCGTCGGTGTAAAAGGCGCCATTGATTATCAGGGGCAGCTTTTGGTCTGGACTGATATTTTAGTCAACAAAACCTACTATTATCTATAAAATCTGGCTATATCTCATATAAAATATAGCCAATCATTCTCCACCATCACAGACCTATTCTACTATAGACAATAATAATATTGTGTTGGCTGACATAAACTCACCGCTGTGTAGTCTCGTTGGCCCGACGCAGTTGTCTGAAACAACAAAACTTTAATTAGTTTTCCACTCTCATGTTATTATGTACGAGCATGTTCGCTGTTTTGTTCATTTAACTCTACGTATTTTACAGTTTCATGAAAAGTGTGTAACTTGTTGTAAGAATTATAAACGATTACTACATAAATAATTAAGTACACATAAAATATTAATATATGTAATTGATTGTGCTGTCGGTTCACGGTGGAAATTCATGTTCAACCTCAATGAAATACACTTTTTCATGCATTATTTCCACTATATTCACTTAAATTTTATAAATTGATAACAAATACACGACCAGTTTCGACAAAGTTACACCTGATGATGACTTTGTCGAAACCGGTCATGTATTTGTTATAAATTTGTAAAATGTAAATGAATATAGTGGAAATAGTGGAATTCAATCATTGAGGTTTAAATTATTTATTTATAATAATATACCGATCATCGTGCGCGTCAGAAATAACATAGAAAATACAGTATTCAACAAGGAATTCATTTTGAGATTTTTCGAGACATTTTTTTTATGTACTACAAAAAGCAGCCAAGTGCGACCCGCAAAGTCAGTGCATGGAGGGTTCCACGGCAGTAAATATTAAACAGTTTACATATTTGTTTAAATCACTTCTTTTAATAACGTATACATAATTCTTTTTCAGTATAAGTATGAGATTGCAGTCGGGATGTAACACGACACGTAATGAATGTTTTATTATTATGAAGTTTACTTATTTTTTAATTTATGTACACTTAAGTATTATCTGTGTAATATTTAAGTATTGTTTTTGCTGCTTAAGATATTTAATTGTTTAGATATCGCGGTGTAGCTCTACATTTGTATTTTAATAATAATATTATGTGAACTTCTCATGCTGTACAACACCTGATCGTTTAAAAGTGTTCGTGTTGACGATGATGATGTTGTAGACATGATATGACGCAGCACTTTATATCGGAGCTCGAGTGCGCGATCCTCTCGACTGCTGGAGCAAATTACACCCAGATATTTTTCCACCAGTGCTGTTCAGTTTTCCTACAATTTTATTTTAATTTACTTTCAGGATTTTTGAGTTTCCGAGCGTTGAATTAAATATTGTACGATAATGCAGTTCGACATTTGAACGATATACTTTAACACCCTCATTCATAAACATATTCAAGCAATGTTTAACAAGTCAATGTTCAGTGACCCTTTCTGGAATATTGTAAACGTCACACGACAGACACGACGTCGACGATTGTGTAGAGAGCGTACTCGCCTCCGTCACTGGTATTCAAATTTCATCGGCGAGTTGATAAGTACCGCCTACAATTATCATGACTCGCGCTATGATCGTGCCACATAAAGCTGTTTCACTAGAAACTAGTAGTCACGCTTTTTGCGCGATCAAAGTCGCGGGCGCGGTGTAGTGACAGTTAATCCAACAGAACAACGTAGTTCATGTGCAGCGCTGAGTCTTTCTTACTTAAACTTTAACGAGTTGAGTAACTGCTGATGAGTTTCGCCGAGATTACCTTTCCTGTCCCCCGTCCCTCCCCCTCCGCGCTGCAATACGAGCCATCAGGGACGACTTCAGCATGTAACCCGCATAAATATTATACGCCCGTTTACATACATATTGAGATTTGAGTATAATGTCCGTAGGCAATTACGATAACTTGTGTGAGTCAAGATTTTCTAACAACTATTCGTCATTGATAATAAAAACTGGCACTTTCTTTTGTTTTACGTCAGAGAGGTTTAATAGCATCGCAGTGTTATGGTAATCGCGCTCTTAACTCCATTATGTACCGCGGTCCGTGACATTCCACACGAGTATTACCTCTACCTCGGCTGCGGTATTGTCACATGCGCGTGACATGACCACATGAGCGGTGACCACCACGCGCCAACGTGTCATCGACTCCTACGAGCTAGCTGAAGCTGTAACATCTAATCCCGCGGGGTAGAGGTTTGGTTCTTATCCTAACGATATGGGTAACAAATGAAAGCTAGTAAAAAGACGAGTCTAGAAATATATCAAATTATGTTGTAACACAAATATTGATAAAGCGTGCGATTAATCGTTCGGTGCCCGAATTACGTACGGGAAGCAAGCATGTCAAAGTCGGCTAAGTGACTGGAAATTGCAATATTAATTAAGTGCTAAGTAGGTGCTAATTTAGTGCAGAAATCGCGAATTTAGTGCTTCACTAATTTTTGAAAATTTTTTTCAATTTCGGTCCCAGTTAACCTGTCATGATTTGTCTAAATTTAAATTTTTGACTGGTACCGACTTAAAAATTTTGAGGAAATAGGCTGATGCCTCACCGAATTCTGAAACAGGCACTATTAAAGAATACATTTTATTTAATACTTTTTAGTTTCTTTTTTATTATTTTTATTTTTTCCTTTGGAAGTCGGTTTTAATTTTTTGTAAAAAATATAATAATTTCATCAATTTCCGTCGGGTTTCATTATACTAATAATTAAATATTTCATTCGTACTTACATACGACTTTTGTACGAACAAGACTCAAATTTCATATGGCTATCAACGAACTGCTTTTCAGCCAGTATGGAGCGCACGCGCAGGAATAGAGATTAGGGAAGTTGGGCCACAGGTAAACTTACTTACTGGACGAAACTCAGCACAACGCCGTTTCACAACAGTTTTCTGTGAGGTCGACGACGAGCGAAAGTTGTTCGCTCATTCGTGCCGAAGCATAGCTCCCCTACGGCAAATATATTATATTACTAATAGTATAAATTCAAAAGTTAGTAAGTTTGTGGATTTGTGAGTTTGTGAGTGTGACTTTAATTATTTACGTTTAAACGACTGAACGAATTCGATTAAATTTGGCATGGATCTAGCTGGTATCTTGAATTAGCACATAGCACATAGACACATAGACATTTTTAATCTCGACTAAGCCACGGGTACCGCCGCGGGGTATAACTAGTTTTGAATATAAATCAGTTATTACATTATTATTTTGTTCGTTCTACGTACATATTATGTCTGTAAAGCGCTCTACTGCACACCTTAGCCGCCAGCAGGCTTGTCGGTGGAACAAGCCACGCGTATCTTGTAAGTGGAACTAACAACCTAGCTCACCGACAAAATGTCGACAAATATCGGCGGCGTCGGCGGCTGAGGTACATACCTGTGCGCCTTAAAACTGACTGATCATGATGATTGATATAATTTGCTTAGTAGCATATACTGTGGGTTCTTAAAACAGCGCCGAAATCTCCAAACGCGTATCTTTAAAAAATAAGGAGTTCTATTAGCACTTTGTGAACCATGGTAGGTATACGTCGGTACAAAATCTTTCTATTTGGTGCTAAACGACTATGATACTCATAATGAAACCAAAATCATCTTAACCAAAATCATATTTCCCTATAAATTTTGAGGTGTTCTGAGAATGAATGGTGCCTGGTGTGATTGCAGTGATGATGATTATGAATAAATTTTAAATTGTAGTAGCATATGCTTTCAG
>JAOTAV010070618.1:0-13563 GCA_026546445.1 Cyclargus thomasi | reverse complement strand
ATGTAATATTCTGAAAGTGTGTGTGTTGAAGGGGACTCAGGAATTAAATAGTTTCCCAAACCAAGACCGGCGGCACAACATCTGTCGGGTTCACTAATAATAGTATGTTACTCGTATTTATTTGTACTGTTGGTATTTCGTACAGAATAAATTGTAATTAACATCATCGTAACCCCTCTTTGCGTGAATTCACACATTTAGCTGTACCGAGCACACAGAGCTGTTGACTAGCGTAGGTAATCTTTATGATGTTGGAGATGTCAATAAAATTTGCAACGAAATAAAAACACACAGTATTTTACATTGTATGTGTATTACGGATTGCAATCCCGCACTGCGGGATCCCGCAGTTATATCATAATCATAATATCATATAAGAATCATAATCATAATAATATAATACTATAAATGCGAAGTTTGTGAGATTGTGAGTGTGTATTTCATTTTGAATTTTGTATGTTTGTTAACTTTTCACGCTTAAACGGCCGCACCGGTTTTGATAAAATGTTGCCTAGAGCTAGCTGGTATTCTGGATTAATAAATCTAGGCTACTTTTTGCGGCGGATAGCACCGCGGGGCTCAGCTAGTGACTAATAAGTCTATAACGCCTGTATTTATTAGATATTAGATTTATTATAATATAAACACATTATACACATTGCATTAAATTTTCAAAAGGGTTTGGTAGTACCGTAAAGGCACTTTGCAATATTTTAAGTAAATTTTTAAGATATTATATTTCTAATTGGCGTTCACATTACCGTGATGCATGTTAACCTTTAAACTTTTGAAAATTTGTATGAGTTCATATACTTAGTATTCCTAACATCAAATAAATTATTATAGCGTTTTTAGACTTATTAGTCATAAGATTGTGGTTATCGCGCACGGAACTGCGGGACCCCGCAGCAGCGCGGGATCGCAATCCCTTCCGTATCACGAATTCCTTCAGTATCATAACTTTATAGTCTTAATTGTGATAATTTTAAATAGTTTGTTACGTCATTTTGGAGATCAACATAACACCTGGCAATGTAGTTTTTTTTATTTTTTAAACTCATCTATTATTCTTATATTATTTAAACCATGTTATATCTATGGCATGTCATGACTAAGTTATTTGACGATAGTGTTGGCTATTTTATATTCTCTGATCAATTCATATAGAAAATTTGTATGCTAACAATTTATTAGCGAACATTGTTGGTATTTTTAACCGACTTCCAAAAACGAGGAGGTTATATGTTCGGTTGTGGATATTTTTTTTTATGTATGTTCAACCATAGCTCCGCCGTTTGTAAACCGATTTACAAAATTTTTTCTTTGATCACCAAGTCATAAAAGAGTTTGTTTTATACATTTAAAACTTTTTCATGGATTTCAATCATTTTTTTAATAAATTTAAAACTTTAATATAATTTTAAAACTTGCAGAAATATGTTTTCACAATTTTTTGCTCTGTACTGGTACGGAAACCTTCGCGCGAGCCTAACTCGCACTTGGCTGGTTTTTTAAAATATTTTCTGATCGTGTACTTGTGTTGGTAAAATAATAATAGAAGTTTTATAAAATCTATTTCATTGTTTCAAAAAGTGATATTAATTGTGACCATAAATTTTCTTGATTTGTTTTTAATCACTAAACAGCCAAACTTCTTATTCTAAAGAATGAACCTGTCCCAACAACGCGATAAGTGACGACCATAGTCTAAAAATTTAAATTTAGAAGTCTACATAATAGATTAAGGAAGCGATTTAAATTTAGAACTATATTTTATTATGAAGTCACAGACAAAATATAAGCAATAAAGCGGAAAACTTACTGATCGGACGCGACTGACAGCCGCGATCTAGATAATAATTGTACATTGAAGTGTTAAAATTATAAAGCGTAAGTCGCGGACATTTTTTATAGGACGTCAGTCACGTCCGATCAGTTTGTTTTCAGCTTCATGGCCTTAAATATAGATGATGATAGAATAGAGAAGAAATGATTCGGATTAAGAAACATTTCTAAAGCACGTTTAGACTACAAAAGAAATACTGACATCAATTTATGTGCAGTTTACACTAGGACACTTGCGTTCACGCAGCGGCATAAGAGAAATCAATTGTATACTGTAACAATTTTCATACAGAGACATTCAAATAATGCAGAGCGTACAGTGATTGGTATCGAATCATAGACGAAAGAGTCGATTCAAATTTAGAACTCACCTCACAGACGCAGGCCACTTGCTCCTGCGTGAAGCCGAAACTCGGCAGGGGCGCGTTCCTTGGGGGGGTCGACTCCCGCTGCGCCCACTCCGGACCCCCCAACATATCCAGATGCTCGTCTCCGGCCACTTTGTCACACTATTATCCGCGACGCCAACACTGGCCACAATTAAAAAGTTGACATTCGAGTTCTTTATTTGAATTTTAAAAACAAACACGCCCCGTTCAGAGATTCATTTTTAAGCGATTACTCGTTTGTAAAGGTAAAGTTGTTTGCACTTTATTGTTTGTTAAACTTATTACTAATAAATGCTTCTTCTGAGCCTTTTATTTGGTTTTTCTCTTCTTTCTCATTTTACTTTTGTACCTGCAACAAAAAAATATTAATGTTAATGACTTCAGCACAAGGTACTTTTTCATAATTTGAAATTTAACTATCATTTTATCATGTAAACGGCGTATAAAATAACAATAAATAATGCCTATTTTAATTGATGTTATTATTGTCATTGTCTATATCCTTGGCTTTAAATACGTTAAATTAAGTTCATTAAAGGTAAGGTAGAGTTAAAATAAAAATAGGTAGAACTATAGAAAAACATGATTCTACAAGATGCATTTTTTTTATATTTATAGCACATTTTCAGCATTAAAAAGCCTGATCATAGTTTTCTATCACTCAATGAATATCAACGAAAGAAGCAAGCCAGTGAAGATGAATTTCATTTTTTTTTCTAATTTCTTTCGTATCAAGTGATAAACTCCCTACTCTAAGATTGTCACCATTTCTTTATTATCCTGTCAGCGTGTGGTAGCGCTAGTATAAATCAGTGACGTTATTGAAAAAAAAAATAACATCAATTTTTCAATTCCAATTCCAAAATCAAATTCGAATGCGACAATTAATAAAATTTATCTTGTAAATTCACTCACGTAGTTTAAAAGATTGACAAGACAACAAGAGATTTAGTGAGCTTTGTTAATTCTATTGGAAATTACACTTTAAATCAAAACAATAACAATCAAATTCCCTCCTCGAGTGCGTGGACGTCTGTCTCTTTCTATTGTACACCATTGTTTCAGTGCGAAAGGGATAGAAGAAGAGGCCAAATGTTAAATGTTTGGTGTTTTAAGTAATTTTTATCGACGACACGATCGCGGGGGCCTCCTTGATATATGGAGTCGACGGGTTAATAGGGATGTGACATCAAACTTTCGATAAATTAAAAATTAAATCGACATCGATAAAATGTAACAGCTCTTAGTACGACCGCGTACGAAATTTCTGACAAGGAAAATTCGGATGCCACCTGTGGTCGCATTCTGATATAATAATAACAATAATAATAATTTATTTGCAAGAACGTTATGTTAAATCGACAGGTGTTACAAGACGCCGGTTTAGTGGTCAAAACATTTAACTAATTACATAGTAAGTATGCAAAATGTTTTTTTTTAATAATAATATAATATCTATGGACTCTTCACACCACGTCAGTCTGGCCCCGTGCTAAGTACCCATGGTATTTAACAGGCGTCAGAGTTTTTCTGATCAGAAATTCGGAAAATTTGGATTTCTATAAATATATATTTTTTTCTATCAGAGAAAACAATTTTGTATGCAGTATGTTTTGATTGGTATGGCTCAATCCTCAAATAGTTTCATATTCAACATTGTCGTTTCTTGTACCGAATGTCAACAAATTGTAACATAAAAAGTTATTAATTATTGAAATAACCTTGTAGAATACACTTTAAAACCTTTGTTTGGCAAACGTAGCTAAATGCACTTACAAATCAATGTAAAACAACTAAAATTGGGACGGGAAGTTGTAAAGGTATTTTGAGTGTCATAGTGTGTTTGTTGGAAATGTCACATTTGGAATACATCCAAATTCACACGCAGGAATATTTCTGATGTAGTTATTGCCCACACATGTTATCAACCTATATTAAATCGATTTTACTGATCTAAAACAAAAAAAAATAATAAAAAAATGGGTTTCTTGTCGTGTGAGCATTGAGCATCAAAATAACTACAAAAGCGAACGAAGCAAGCTAGAACCACAAAACGTAAAAATATAGTTTTTGTATATTTATTTGACAAGCATATTTGCAGAAAAAAAAAGAATAAAAGTAATGTTTAGTTGAATAACATACATTGTGTGCAAAAATAACTGTATCTTAACTGTTAACTGTGTAGAACAGAATTTTTAAAAAATAATTATCCATAAAGTTTTGCTAAAACATGTTTTTAGACATGATTTCATTTTTATCGTTGTAAAAACAAATTTTTACGAAACCTTATACATGTGTCTATCTTTATTTAATAATGAAACTTTATATTTTTAAGTATAATAAGATTTTTATTTCCACATACCTTGCTAAGTATATCTGGGTTCGTAATAAAAATATTAAAGATAACTTGATTTAGCCCGTCATTCGTTGCTTTTAATATTTTTCATAGGACTCATAATCTCGATAGTCTAAACCGTCACTATCATCAAAATTTGTTTAGCAGCGTAACATAATTGTACTGACAGACATATTTTCCCATTTTCGTATAATTATATAAAACTAGTTTTGGACTTATTTACCTAGACTATCTACTATTTTCCTGCGGTTTTACCCACGTGTTGATTTATCCCACGGGAGAATTTAATTAGAATTAAAACTATAATCGAAGTCATGGACATCTCATGGACATTCGTAACATCCGGAAAGTTGCGAGTTCGTTGCCGACCTTTATGATGGAATAGGGATGGGGGGAATAGGGGAGTTGGGCCCCCGGTAAATTCACTCACTGAACGAAACACAGCACAACGCCATTTCACGCCAGTTTTCTGTGAGACCGTTGTATCACTCCAGTCGAGCCGGCCTATTCGTACCGAAGCATGGCTCCCACGGCACTTTTAGCGTGATGGACGGACGAGCATCCGAGCACCTCAATCTTATCAATGTCTAGAGTTTTAATCAACACAATATTATGATTATGAATAATCCTTACTATCGAACAGAATCGTAGATTTTTTTAAAAATAAAATATCGTAAAAAGTTTTATCGATTGAATCCCAAATTTCATCGACAAATGTTTAAGTATTTTTATTTTTTTTACTCAGAAAGTATAATATTAAAAAAAATGTCTTACAAAGTTTTTTTTCTCTGTTCTATCTTCTATCTCCGCGCAATTGGTTACTTGTTAGACAGTGTCCGACGGCATTAAATTAGCCATTGTACAGTTGTACATGGTGCATTAAATATTAAACAAATAAATTAGATTTCGATAACTTTCCTCAATACCCCACCCCTACACCCCACGTGGTCCGATGTTTATCGAGCGCGGGCTGTAAAACACAAAATTTATCGACAGATCACCAACGCGATAATGGTACAAATCACCTCACTATTACTCACCGTTGTTGACCGGGTCTGTCTGACCCCACGCGACCGACAGTGTTAAATCCGCAGGGTTAGCATGACCATCGAACTAGAATGACAGATTTTTGCGATAATTGACAGTTTTTTTTTCTCAATCTGACACTGTGGTTTTAACTCGGACAATAAGCTATGAATAGCGGAAATATCCAAATTCCAAATCCAAATTATCCAAACAAATAATGTTTGTAAGAAATTCATCATTATTAAGCCAGCTCATGATGACAGGGACTATTTCCGAAGATGTAACGTGGGGGGGTTAAGGCAAATGTTTAGTACCCCACGGTTTTGGGGGGAAAATAGGAAGAGGGGTGAAATTTTTGGCAGGAGATAGCCAGTGACACTCCTATTTCTAGAGAAGCCCCCGTTCCGGCATTTGAGATTTTTTTTTTAATTTTTAGGCTATCTTATCTGCTGACGATTGTTAGCGAGCATTTGCGGGGCATGATATGATAAGACGAATAAATCTCGACTTATGAGATTCGCCACACTAAAGCTTGACATTTAATCTTTTTTTAAGTTTTTCTCCTTAGCGGTATCAAAAATAAATGTGTAACAATTAAAGATTTTTATACTCTACCATGATTTAAAATTACAATTTTAACAATAATTTGGGACAGACGATTTTTTCCTGATAAAAAATACTTAAAGTACCAAAAAACAGATTAAAAATCTCAGCATTATCTCTAGTGATCATAGACAGTATTAATACGTCAGATTCCAAAATTAAATTTTTGAAATTATGATTGTGATTCCGATGTTATCCGGAATTTTACGACGGCGCCCAGTGGGATTAAATTAATGTCTCTGTTTGAACATATTTTTAAGTAAATTATAGTTATTATTTTATTAAAAAACTTTAGGATATCTCATAGAAGATAAGTGTGTGCTTAGTTTTATATACTTTTTATAAAAAAAAAACTCTTGAAAACAGAACGCACTACAACTAAAATATCGTAAAAAATAACGTTTCTTAGTATTCCTTACATATTAAGTCGTTTTCTACCAAAACCATTTTTAAAAATGACTAATTTTGCTATCTGGCCGCATTTTGTTACAAATAAAAGAACCATAAAATATTTAATGATTTCATGAACATCATAATTTTATGTATGTAGGTATTTCAACTGTCCGAATAATTATAAAATATCAGTAAGGATATTTTTGGCGCTAAAAATTATAATTCAAAGACTTATCTAGGTGCAACTTTTAGGTATGGAGTATTATTAATCAGTGGCATGGAAGAAACTTAGTTTTTCTATTAGTTAGTAAGGCTTCAATTTAGGACTTTTTTTATATTTTTAATAAATAAAATAAAATCATCAATTTCGGGCTTAACCCATAAATTACAAATAATCATATTCCAATTATTTAATTATATCATTAACAGTACAATGAAATAGTTTTAATTTTAGCTTAATTTATATGATTTATTATTATGTTTTTAATGAATAAATATTTTTAAGTTAAAAATTAAATTATATTAGATTAAAATTTTGTAAAATTCATAAATATAAATAAAATAATTTTTAATTATATGAAAATTGATTTTTTTTTTGTGCAGATTAAGAGTTTTTTGCACCTAGCAACTGCTAGGTATTTTTAGAAGCTAGATATTAAGTATATTTCAAAACTTCGCTTTTGTATGTAGTTAAGCCTTTTTAATTAATTACAATTAAGTATTTTATGAACATTTAAAGTGCCTACCTGTTGCCATTATTGATATAAAAAGCCTTTGAATCGCGTCTGTTGCAAACATATAGGTGAAAGGACATCAGACAAAGGTTACTTTTTTATTTATTTTTCTATTTTTAGGGGGCAAGCGAGCAGACGGGTTTCCTGATGGAAAGCAACTGCCGTCGCCCATGGACACTCATGACAACCGAAGAGTCGCAAGTGGTTTGCCGGCCTTTTTATGACGGAATAGAAAATGGAAATAGGGATAGGGGGCTCTCTCACGGCAATGAGCATCCGTTATGTACCCTATAGATTATAATAATTTTTTGCTCTCTTTTTACAAATTTATAGGATAGGTGATGACAGATGACATCAATAATTCCGTTTGCACAAAAATTCGTTTATTACTTGGGAGCTGTACAATTTCCTGCAGTCCTAAAAAGGCCGTAAAAGCAACATTGAAAAGGAATTGCTCTGCATTCATTCCAGTAGATTCTGTTATAACATCAAATAGTTTTCATAAAATATTTGCTTCGCAACATCAATTTAGATTGTGTAATTCCCGTTTTGCAAAATCAGTAGCTTTTTGAAAGAAAAATGACAAAATGAATTGTTCCAAGCAATATTGCTAAGTGACCTTTTTAGCCCTGCTGGTTAAAATATCCTTTAACCTTTTCCGGTACTCAAAGTAAAAAAATTAAAAGAAAAAAATCGGTTCAGGTAAAAGTATGATAGCGATTGTAAGAACGGGATAGTTTCACGCGAACGTAATCACGGGCAACAACTAGTGGATTATATTATCTTAGAATCATTATTAATTGATTATCTTAGAAACAGAACCGGATCGGTAATTCTAGCAATAAAAAACTGATTATGCATAATTACAATTTTTTGTTAATTATGATCAATATTTAATTTTATTTCAATGTAAATTACTAAACATGTTTATTGGTTTTATCCTGTTTGAGATGTCTGTGCTTGATAAATACAATTCAGAACGTAATAGGCAAGAGTTTGTTAGTGTACAGACATCTAGAAATATATTAACAACTTTAGGAAAGTAAAAATAATACGAAAACGTTTGGGTCATCCTAAAATTAGTTCCAATTAAAGTGAATTATTATTTATTTGTACATTATTTCGCGTATTTTCATAAACTGTATACGTGAAAAAGTACATTCCAAATGTTGTCACTGCTGAAAATTATAAAAAGTTAAGGGACAGAAGCAGTACCTTGAAGTAGGCCATAAGTATAGGTTTAAAGCAACGCAAATTCCCCTTAGTAATTGTTTACCGGCTTTGTAATAATTTTGCAACGAAAAATAGTAGACCATAGTTATCTAAAAAGTTTCTTTTTAACCGTTTGCAATAGTTTTGAGGATACTTTTTTTATACATAACTAAGCATAATGGCTGTTGAAAGTCTATATAATGTTACTTTAAGATGAAAGAAATGCAATAAAAAGCAATCAAAATTACAAACCTACCTTCTAGAAAGTATATAGTATACTCTACCTAGAGCGGATACTTGTAGCAAATTTTGAATCCTTTAATCAACTCACTAATCAGATTTAAGACAATGTTTAATTACTTGTCAGAATAAAATTATAAAAAAAAATAAAACGTCAAAAATAAGTCACTGTCGGAAAACAAAAATAAAAAACAAGAGGACCGTGCCATACTCACACTCATATGCTAAATTAAGACCGACTCACATCACAGCTTGTTAAAGCTAAACTAAAAATAAATCCAATGACGAAACGCAACCCATTTACAACAAGCGCGCTAAAACCACTTTACTTTGCCTCTTAACACTGGCTGAATACAAAAACACTGTCCACCACGTATACAGATATTAGATTATTAAAAAAAAATAACAATAAATAAGTCCGCACGTGCACGCGAGCCGAATTCAAAAATGGAACTAGTTTGATTCGAACTTTTGCTCTTGCCCGTGATTGGTCAACGGGTTTTACAGGAATTAAATGGACCAATCGTGTTATTTAGGGCCCTTCTTCGGTCCCGCCTCCCATTGGTTGCTGAGTCGCCATTTTCCGGATTATGAAACAATTGGCGTTATTATAGTAGGCGTATTCTGGGTCTGCCGAATTTCCGAAAACAAGGTATTTCCGTCTGCTGCAGACAACAGCTGATACAAAATGCGATTCGATTTACAGATATGGGTAAAATGTTGCTTGATCATAAAAGGATTTTAGATTGTATGGATGATTGCAAAATTTTATTGCCATAATTCTCAATTTTTGTACAGCCACCTTAATTTTTTATACGGGTAAAGCAACTATTTTGCACTTCTTCATTACATAGTATTTTGCATATGTGAACCGAGTCCTTAATAAAGATAAAAAAAAAAAGTATTTGGTATATTTTAAGTGTTAGTTAAATTAACATAGATTTCGAATTCATACCTACATACGTATGAAATAAAGGACTATATTTAAAAATATATATAGCATCGTCTTGGCAGCAACAAATATTATTTTTTTATTGCTTACGCCTTCTTATAATTTCTAATTGTTTATTCTTAGAGTTGTTTACCTCAACTATAAACAAGATTTCTGCTTAAAAGTTATGAAAATAATTTTTCAATATTTATGTTCAACGTATCTGTAATGTCTGTATGTGTCTACGAATGCTAAGCGATTAAAATTTTTGTTTTTTAAATTTTTTTTCTGAGTCATGATTGAGCACTGAGCAGTGTATATGGGGATTAAAGTGTTACGAATAACGACGAACTTTCAGTTTAAAACTTGGGAGTTTATTTTTCTAATTTATAGGTATACCTTCCTTTAAGTTCTACGAGATATTTTTGAATTGAGATACAAGTTTTAAGCTTATTGACAATTGAAAATCGGCCAAATTATATAGCCTATAGCCTTCCTCGATAAATGGAGTTATCAACACAAAAATAAAATCTGGCTAATAATAGTTCCTGAGATAAGCGTCTTTAAATAAACTCTTCAGCTTTATATTATTAGAATTAGAATAGATCTTGTTGAGTTTATCGATTTTACTAAAAATCTCGTAGATTATGGAAACTATAAATTTTTTTTACTAACATGCTACCAATAGCATAAACTTTTCACTAGCGTAAATCATTAACACCGCTAAAAAAGCTATAAAAAAATAAAAGATTAAAAGAACTTTAACAGAATAAGAAAGAGAAAGAATAAGAACCGGGAATACAAAAATCTTGAGTCGATTTCATGAAAGAATAGTCCAATACATGCAGTGCTGCAGCCGCGTAACATAATGTTGCAAAGTTTATTCTGGTGCATATTTTTCGATTTCCACAACTTTTGACATCTTAAACAATAATTTTAAGGAACTTAACACAATTAAAAACAGAACTATCTCGAACAACAAACATTACCAATATTTAAAATTTTGTTCCAATAAATTCCGCGGGACTTCTTTTATAAAACTCTACATTCACCTCACCTTAGTTAATTTAAAATTCGAATTCCATAAAGACATTACACATGTTCAAATATCGAACGTGCGGCATTTGCTCATTTCGGCTCTATTCTTTATGGTAAACGTCATTTTGGCGGTTGATTTTGTATTTTGAACCTTATTCTTTTTGTCAAAAGTGTGAGTATGTGTGTAATATGTTTGTTATTAATAATGGGCTGGAATTATACGGTTGTTTGCGGCCTTTGTGTCCATTGTACTGTATTGTTGGATTATAAGGGTTGATGTATTATTATAGATTCTTTAAATATTGTTTTTACTGTTATTTACTCATAGCTTGCCTGTATGAAGTGATAATGTAGCAATCTAACGTTGAAAGAATGTTTAAAATTGGATTAATTCTTTTTGTGCAGGTTAACAAATATGTAAATTTCTTTTTATAAGTGTCTATGATTTTTCTATAAAGGAACGAAAATGCAGAAAACACCTTTGGTGTATTAGAGCTACCTTTAAGTATTTAATTTATTTCGTTTTTAGTATTTGTTGTTATAACGGCAACAGAAATACATATTCTGTGAAAATTTCAGTTAACTAGCTATGGAGCCTGGAGACAGACAGACAGACGGACAGGTTTCAAAGTCTTAGTAATAGGGTCCCTTGGGTGTGGAACCCTAAAAACCGACACATGGTTACATCTTTGTTTGAAAACATTTGGTTATTCTTTTCCACTTTGACCCCCCACCTCCACAACTTTTAAACGTCTCGACCGATTTTCATCAAAAATATCTAATGACATTAACACAAGTCAATTAAAAAACTCTTTATTCGTACACAAGCTATGATGCCACAGATAGACAGAGACAGACACATAAAACTTATAAAACCCCCTTTTCCCGTCTGGGGTTAGAAAACTTTATTCTACGACTAGCTGTTACCCGCGGCTACGTCCGCTTGAAACTGTAGTATCTTTTTACAACATTTTTTGATCTTTGCTCGGCTCCTTTTGGTCGCAGCGTGATGTTATATAGCCTATAAACCAAGGTTTTATTAATTCCAGTCGGTAATTCCTGAGATTAGCGCGTTCAAACAAACAAATAAACTCTTCAACTTCAATTTATTAGTATATATGTACAATCTATGTTTTATATGACATCTATGGTCACATTGTTCCAAACTGAAGACATCTTGTTTAAGTCCGGAATCTAAGTTTAGAGATCCCTTGGGCTAACAAAAAACCTTAAAAAAGGAGCAGTAAAAAATGTTCGCGATAATTAACTTTGTACCAAAAATGTTTTGTGTATCGTCTTCTTGGTTGAAGAATAGTACTTATTTTGATTAAAGGCAAGCTAAGTATGGAGTTAGAGTTTTGGTAATAGATATATAAGATAATTTTTATGCCGGAATTATACAATTTCGGTGGGTTTCATTTTGCGAAAATAAAAACTACCTGTTCAATTTTAATTTTAAATTAATACTTTTATCAACCCAAACGGAAAAATATAAATTCCGCCTCCGCATTCAGCATTCTGCATGCAAATTTTTAGCACTAGGTTTACACCATTGTGTAAAGATAGTACTAAAATTTTAGAGTCTGTCAATCCGTTCAACCAAAAGACCTTATAATACTATCTTTAATAAGCCTATCTACTTTTTATTTTACTATTAACTTTAATAAGACTATCCTTAATAAGCAGAATTTTTCATGTAAGTTTCTTGCACAACAAACACAATTCATCGACGTTTTCAATTCGAAACGAGATTGAAAACGACACGTAGACGCTATAAAATATTGTGTCCACGTCGCGTCATGCTTATCTCAACGGTACGGAACCCTTGATCCGCAAGTCCGACTCGCACTTTGCCTGTTTCTGTCTGTCAGTCAAGTACCAACAATAGCTTTAAATAGATTTTAAACAAGCCTTAAGCTCTTTCTTCCATAATTGCGACATGGGGATTAAAGATAGACCGAAAGTGATGTTTTTTGCGTACAGGTAAATCACAAAGGTGGCATTCGGAACTACTGAGCTGTGCTGCACCGGTTTCGATGGTAATCTGATATTTTGAAACCTATTAGACGGGATTGGCTTTGTGTTTCAGTATGGTGTCTTTAGAGTTTAGATTTTGAATATCTTAATATATATATATAATTCTTCTGTGAGTATGTATGTCACTGAACTTCTCTTGAACTGGACTGGACCGATTTTGATGAAATTTTTTGTGTGTGTTCACAGATCGAGAATGGTTTAGATTCACAAAATAGCTCGGCAGAACAACGTCTGCTGGATCAACTAGTACGAGTATATTATATAATATTAAGTGTTGTTTTCCTTCCTGACGTTTTAACTCCAGAACGCACGAATCAATTTTCACGTTATTGCATTCGTTGGAAAGCTTTCGAACTCCGTGAACCTCACGGAGTAGCAAGAAAAAAAAAAGGAAAATTTTCAGGAGAGAAAAGTTATCACGCAGACGGACTCGCGGGCCACAGCTATGCTCTGGACCTTGTGCTCGACGCCTATTGGATTGGGTCCAGAGCCCATAAGGAACTAGTTCGTGTTTGTTGGGTATGTCTCTCTTCCCTTACATGCATTCGTCGAGAGACAATATTGACTAATATCGATAAAACCGTAGACGACAAACTCTCATCTCATAATATCAAAATCTCGACTAAACCATAGACAAATTAGGTATAATTTCTCTATGACTAAACCATAGACAAATTATGATACAGCTAGATGTCGTAAACGAGTTTTAAGGATCGTCTACTAGATGGCACGTTTTTTACTTAATTTTTATTGAATATA
>JAOTAV010070607.1:0-13565 GCA_026546445.1 Cyclargus thomasi | reverse complement strand
GTGAAAGAGTAACAAACATCCATACATCCATACATCCATACTTACAAACTTTCGCCTTTATAATAGTAGTAGGATGTGTATCACCTTGAGTGCTAGGAATGGACGTGAGATATATTTTATTCCAGAAAAATGAATGGTGTAAAATATCTGTGCAACTGAATCGCGGGCATTAAGTAATAATTTCTAAAACCGAATTAGGTTACGTTTATGAAACAAAGTCTAATGTATTACACGGCCAATTCAATTTACGTTCCGAGTCTCCGTACAATTAGTTTTCTGCTGAGGTGTGAGGTGTCCGTCCGTGCCCCGCAGCCCGCGGTCCGTATTACTTACACTTTATATGGTACTGTCATATTCACCTAACACGGAATTTATGCAATGAGTTTTTGGAGCGAACACTCTCGTAATATACTGCTGTGTAATGTGAAGAGCGCCTCAAATAACTGTTTTAAATTTAAAGTCAGCAAATTGTATGAAATTTATATTTTTTGGTCTTTTCATTATTCCGTCGCCCCGACTGATAAAAGTTAGTTAAGTTGTGGTCCCGGCGCGGCGGCGGGGACAGAATTGTCCTCATACTTAGTCGGAAATTGCGTACAGAATTCTCACAAACTGTGACCTAAAACTTCTGCAATTTACTTTAAATTTTACTATATCGTACGCCAGCCTTTATCAAACCACTCGAGTTTTTTCTACGAAAAAAAACTTTAATAAGTTTTAGCTTTAATAAAATTAATTTTGTTCTCAAAATGAACAAATAAATGAATGCTATTTTTCTCGAAATGTATTGTTATTAACATAAATGAAACATAATGTAAATAGATAGTAGAGGACTGTTAAACATGAAGGAAATGCAACTCATGTTTCTTTAGAGGCTACCCTCTAGGGAGACGTCCTCAAGTGTGATGTTACTCAATACTCGTCAGATCGAAATTTTATTCTAAAATATTCTAACTCGGTGCATATTCGTGAAGTTAGTTCCTCTTGCTTTTGGTTGCTATCTTCTTTTGAGAGACGTGAGTTTTATCGAGCACTAACATATTATATTCGACAAAGTTTGCCCTGTACGATTCATGTGTTTTTATTTTAATAAAGGTAGGCACTGGGCATTCGTGACACACGCCCACAAATATATGATATATTTTTGCATAAAATTACGCGTTTCCTTAATTGTGATGTTATGAAAAAAATTTTATCAACTCGATACCTCAGGAAGCGAAGAAGAAACGTTAGGCTACTTACTACATATCTAGTCTGTTAACTCCATGACAAATTATGTCAAAATCGCTCCAGCTGTTTGAGCGCACAAACTTTCGCATTTATAATATTAGTAGATAGTAAGAAATAATATGAAAACCACACGGGAAAAGCAAGGAATGTCACGTTTTTTAATAAACTGGCTTTTTAATGCCATCTGTTAGCTTTTTAGTGAATCATTCTATTATAAAAATCAGAATTGGCTAAAACCGTCGCAGCCAATTGTTATAGTTCAATTTGTATTTGTTTGTCCCTGGCTGTTTATAGAGTTTTAAACTAGAGCTCAAGCTGGACGTCTGCAGGCGACTCGAAGCAGCTCGGAGCAGGTCGTTATAGACTGCACTCGTTATCCACTTATACCAATATTATATAACCGCCTTTATTATTGTATTGGCTTTATAAAACTCATTTTATTAATTACACTAGAAAGTAGCGTTAAAATAAATAATTATTAAGACTGATGAGTCAACGTTTAACATACCTCAACTAACAAAAACGATTACGAAACGAAACGTATTCACTATTTGTGTCACACGGTTACCCACGGTTTAGTCGAGATTAAAAAGTAACGTATGTGTTAATCCAGTATACCAGCTACCATTTAAGCGTGAAGAAATAACAAACATACACATTCACATACTCAAAATTCACAAACTCACAAACTTTCGCATTTATAATATTAGTAAGAATTAAGATTATTAGTAGTTTATTTAACTTAATAATAACTTAATTTAACAATAACCAACAGACCCGTTTATTATTGTGACATTTATTCCAGGACGAAAACTATCATGAGCTCCTTTCCCGGATCACATTGTATACCAAATTACATTGTAATCGGTTTAACAGTTTAGGCGTGAGAAACCGTAACATACAAACACATGTTTTCGCAAAAATTATATAGTTGTCTTAGATAAATCGTATACATGACAGACTACAGAGTACATAATATATAACTGACTGTCAGCTGAATAGTCAATATAATATTATATACAGCAGAAATACTAGGATTCATTTAATTAATTAATTTTCAAAACAATTTGTTTTGATGATGCTGCTGTTATTGAGTTGTAATTAAATTACTAATTTAGTTCGACGATAAATATTGATAGCCTTTTCGATATATACGAATTTATGACATGGAGTTATGTCGATAACGAGAACTAAAAATTTTATACTAATTTTACGACAAATCTTCAAACAAAGGAAATTTGTAATAAAATTTTATTTTCGGAAAGATATACTGCCAAACTTTTGAATTTTACTCATACGTTGCTTTTAATTATGACTTCTTTGAAACTTTAGTATAAAGAAATATGAAAATATTATTTTATGACTGATATATTATATGATGATGAAATAACAGAACCATAGACGTAATAACCGTAACGTTTAATGCAATAAAATAATTATAATTAAGCGCAAACACTTATTTATTAAACAGCAAACGACGAGATTGTGTTCGCGAGCTTAGCGGGCCAGGACGGGGCGCGCGGGACTCGGAAGGCGACCGGATCGGGCTTGGACTGACATGACCGCCAGACCAACATAACCTACGAAAAAACATGATATTTCAATGCAACGTACACGTTTTTAATGTAAAATGGGGGAAATTGAAAGAGAGCCAGTTCACGGACGTACGTCATTTGGTCGGAATATGTCAATCACATGTAAGTCGTGATCTGTCGGATGAGTGCTATAACCAAAAGAGCGGAAATGTTATTAGTTTTATTCGGATAAAAATCCGCCCAAAGCCACTGCGCTCTGATTGGTCGTAAGTATCGGAGTACGTACACACAGGTCGCATAATGGTGCGGACTGTTTTAGTGCGAACGTTAGTTGGTTGGCGGTTAATTTATCAGTGCCAAAACACTGATGAGTTTCGGACACGGATGGCTCACATTACTTCGCTATTGGTTATATGTTCGATAGCTATATTTGGGCATAGTCTGAAATAGTAGACGTTAATAACCAAAAAGTCATTAACGTCACCACTTCAAAAATATTGTGATCAAGTTTTAAGGCTAATAAAAAACTAGTTAATCTTTTTCTTACCTTAACTACGTGGCTTACTATAAAATTTAAATTTTCTTAGATTTAAATAGTGATTTTGGTACTAAAACCGTGTAAATGTATCACAAAGTATTTCACATTCACGATTCGTATTTTCCATCGCGTTATCAGACATTTAGCGCACGTCAAAGGGAGTCTGAAATGTAAACGCGGTCACTCTGCTAAAAATATTTTTTCAAGAACATTCTGGTATCCTGTATATAAATAATAATCTAACATGTAAAATTCAAAGGACTGACACACAGACATAATGATCTATCAACATACATGCCAAACCACAAGACGGATCGGCATGCAAGTACTGCCGTCTTTACCAACATCTGGTCTTTTTTGACATTTTGGTGCTATTATGATCAGAAAAAAAGCTTTATCGACGTGAATTAACAAAATTTTTGCAGCTTTTATAGTCATAGAGTTATTAAAATTAATATTGCCGTTATGAAGTACCAAGCCCCTTGGAAAAACTGCGGCGTTTTGTGCTCATAACTCAAAAACACGAGTAAAGCCACGGGCAAAATAGGAGGAGACTACACTAGTGAATATTATAATATTCAGTAGTGTAGTTTCCTCTTAAGCGTGAATTTCATACTGAGATACGCGCTACGAATTAACGGCTACGGTGTAGTGATGCGACGACCTCGTAGCGCTACGGCGTAGCGTTGCTACGATCTCGTAGCGCCACGGCTCGAGCTACGGTCAACTTAATATGTTACCAAAATAATATAAACAATGAAACGAAAACTAAAATTTGGAAACAAAAATGAGAATCAATTTAAGTATTTAATGCCTCAGAATGTGGTTTTGACTTAAATATTAAGCTACTTTCTTTAAAATATAAATATTTATCATTGTACAATAACCTAAATTAAGTCTGTTAGTAAGACACTAGAATCGTAAAAGCTTTAGAATGCTCGAAAAGAATACGAACGTTTAAAATTAACTTCTAGTATTAGACAAGTAAGATAACGTAGTGTAAGACAGGTAACATTAGGAGCAGCTTCCACCGCGTCACGTACCGGCGCTCGTCCCGCACGTGACTAGCACGTGACTCGCACGTGACCAGCACGTGACTTGTCCCGAGTGCCGTATCTACGTGGACACTACTGTGTAATGATGTGCGATGAGGTTTTTGAGAATTGTTACACTTGCACTGAGGGCACGTTCCCAAACTACGAGACCATGCTCACTGTTATACTACTACGGGTTTTAAACAGTTTCAAACTGAGGGAACGTATCCATTTTTCCGCAGGTAGATCTCTAGATCTTTGATGTTATTGCGATCCTTTAGAATTTATGTTAACTGAACGCTTCCTTATTACCCGACCAAATTTTTCCAACCCCTTCACACATACCTTCTAACAGTTTTAACTAACGCGCTTCATGAAATCTTCGTATCGAAAATTTGATCGGAGATTTCTTGAGAAACACTGTTTATTTCACATCTAACTAAGCAGCATAATATACTGACAGACTAAAGAAGTACCAAACAGAACGTATCATAATACACTTAGTAACATGAACAATACTTGCAACAATACTTTGTCGATACAATTTCGTGTAGTCGGGACGGTAAATTATACCTCGTGAAGTGCATCTGACGCACCAGTTGCATCAGCCTGTAGCGGTGAGGGGGGAGTAGGGAGCGTGGGGGGGGGCATTTTCCCGGAATGCCGTAACTCATGAACGATGTGGGTTTGAGCTGTAATGAAAATCTGTTCGGTCTTCCGTCCGTTCCGCGCCGCTGCCTTCGCCTCAAATTGTTCCGCAGATTAAAAATACCTAAAGATTTAACTAGCCCATTCGCTAAGCTCGCTCAAAGAGATTTCGCTCAAAGGAATTCTGCTTAGAATTTTGGGTCTACGGCACGTGAAGAGGCTGGAGGGTCTACTTTACATGTACCTGGCCTCACCTGGACCCCAATTCACGTGTCTTGAATCTTGTCACTAATACTCTGCCTCATGTTACATTGCCTTATAAATATTGTAATACAAAGATTAATCATGCTTTAAATGCAAATGTATATTTGTGATTCTGACTCAACGAGGTTAAGCCTTTAAGCTATTAATTTAAAAAACAGGTACTCATAAATAATAAAGGTAAAATTTTCGGCTCCCAGGTGCTGAAAAAATTTAAATAATATTGTAGTCGTCATCTAATGAAAATGTTGCATCTGGGGTATGTTTGGTTGTTGGCATAAAGGTTCGTATAAAATACCAAAAATTTTATGAAATTTCGTACCAGGTTATATTGATTTCATAATACTAAAGATCTTGCGTGCCAGAATTGGGAATTCGTGATATGTTTTTAATAAATTATACATCATAAAATTCCGTATTCCCCCATGTTTCAATAAATCTAAACGCGCATATATTTCATACAACCAAATGAAAAACATTTCCAGTTCATTAGCCCAGAAATATTCACTCATTAAACGATCCAAAAAACAAAAATACGTGAAATATCGACGGAAAACAGCGGAGAGTGGACTTGATTAGTTGCATAATTTAGTTTAACTCACGGGATATAGCAATATACATGTAACATACTATCTGAAACGTATTTATCACGAAGAGCTGCAACTTTTCCAGCGATTTAGATTAGAGCTATAAAGTATTGAACATTGGCATGGAGAAATGGATTTTAGAATATTTTCAGTAATTTGTTTGATATGTTTATCATATATGTCACTTTTGACTTTAGTTTCTGGTGTCAGAAATCGGTCAAGTGCGAGTAGGAGTCGCGCACGAAGGCACCATAATTGCAAAAAACGGCAAATAACTGTTTTTTTTGAGACAATCAATCAATCAAATCCTTATATCCAAGATTTTTTTTACATATTAAGTGGTCTTGATGTTGTTACAGCGTCAAAATTTATTGCCTTTTGGGCGTGGAAAAATAATAGCAATAATATATAGAGAAGAGAAAAATACATTAATAATAGAAAATAATAATGAGCAGTCTGGTAATAAAAATATTAAGTCTTAATGTTCGTAAGTTGTTGATGAAAATTATGTTATCATATTGTTTATTACGTGTAGAAATATGTTAATAAATTAAATAACAAAATTAAGAGTTGTCTGGAAGAATTTGCTATTTAGATTACTAACACCGCTACTATCATTATTTTATATTATGCTTTTAAATTTTACATGTGTGAAACTGTGATTGTGCACGATAGAATATATTTCATTCATTCATTCATTCATTCATTCTTCATTCATTCATTTATTCATTCATTCATTCATTCAGTCATTCATTCATTCAACAAGTAGTCACTCTGCTGAACTCCCGCCTCTAACATTATTTCCCACCGCCGCGCTATAACACAAACGGTGATGGCTGACAATTTGTTGCCAATCGGCTTATGTTAACTAAATGAGTTTTAAAAATCTATTTAGATCGAATGCAGCAAATAGTTTTAGTACAAAGAGCGGTTTACAAAGTAGAGCGTGTATTTTGTTCGGTTGGTGTATGTTTGATATGTCAGCAAAAATGAAGGAAAATATTCAGTTACTAGATGATGCCCGCAACTCCGTTACGCAAAAAATTCACTTATCACACGGAAACCGTGCATTTTTCAAAATAAAAGTATCCTAAGTCCTGCCCCAGGACTCAAAGTATCTCCATACCAAATCACAGCAAAAAGTAACTAACAGACAGACAGACACACTTTAAGCCTTTAATGAAGCACACTTTTTCCACTAAATTCACTTTGATTTTACAAATTTATAACAAATACACTACCGGTTTCGACAAAGTCGTCATCAGGTCTACACCTGAACATGAATTTCCACCACGAACTAACAGTACAATCAATTACACACCGCCGCCGCTTTCGCCGTATATCTTCCAAAGAGCGTCCAACACTTCGAACTTTGGCGGCCCTCAACCGTCCGCTGCCTGCCAGATTTCCTGAAGTATCACTTGTACTTATAAATTGTATTCTGTGGTAGTATGTGGCTATATTTACTAACTAACATACACAATCGGGTAACAAATATAACTTTCTATTATTCAAAGCGGCCAGAATTGCCGGAAACATTCAACCATTGGTTTAAATTGAGCGGAAATATTGAATTATAATTCATTTACATAATGCCCGCCGATTATATTGTTATACAAATGTAACTAATAATTTATGTTAGGAAAATGTATTATAATATATTGTATTAACATTTCCTAGTAATGTATGTTGTGGCGGCAGCAGTGAACGAGGCACAACTTTTCGCGGTATCGATGTTAATTCTTCTCGCACGACTCCCGAACCGGTGGCAGGTCAATAAGTAGACATGCTAAAAAGATTTGTTTCAAATTTATTCAGAAATTAATGATTGACGCTTCACGACGTTTGAAGCGATTTGTGGGCTTTGGCTTGATCGAGTTGTCCTTCCTTGAGGTTCTCTCTCTCATTATTTAAAAAAGAGGCCGTGACAAATAAATTCCTAATTACTTATCATGTACTGTTATATACATATTTAAAACACACTAAAGATCGTCCTATGGTCGAAATTCGACCATAAATATTATCGTGTAGAGAAGCTTTAAAAAACTGTATCCCCAATTTAATTGCACACTTCAAATTTACCTGGCCATTAAATTATATTTAAGAATGACAGACATCAAACCATAAGCAAAAGAGTATTTTTTGTATGATTATTGTGTCACGTCAAAAAATTGTAGTGTACGTATTGTAGTATGCGTAACGTTTTATTTATTGACAAGATTAAAACTCATTTTAAAAATTTATTGTTATTTCACGCTCCTCCGTTTCAACTATAACTGTGAAAAAAAATCATGCTTTTACATCTACGCATCTTTCGTAAAAAAGGGGTACAAAGTTTTCCGCTCGTGTGATAATACGTCACGATTTACAATTAGAAGAGAATCAAAAGACTTCGTGTCCCGGACGAGAATTGCACGGAGAGTGATACAAAAGGCTCCACCCAGTCTGTACAGCTCGATGACGTCACCAGTCACGACACCTCCACACTCGGGGTGCGATTCTTTGCCTCGAATAACGATTCGATTATAATCACCCAAAGTCCAGTTGAAAATTGTCCGAATTTCTGATCAGAAAATTTCGGGCGCCCCACCGAAAAGCACTTCGTTTTTATGTTTTGTTATCGACCCTATATACGAGTACTATCCAAATTTATAATAATTTTTTGTATAGTCTATCAGATACAGGAGTCCTATTTTTTCTGAATAGGTGTTCGGATTGTGTGCGGCTGGAATTGGCTTTGTTGTATGTAGTGAGGTAGAATAGAATGGGCTTTATTAAAAAATCGATATAAATTTTCATACACGGTGATGGCTGGTCGATCTGGACGAGTCAGGACATCTCCGCACAGAAATTAGCTCGCGGGACTATTTAGTACTCGTAAAAGCTACTGCACATAAGCTGGACAACTCGCAATCGGTTTTGAAATGCAAGAATCGGGCCCTTTCTTTTCTTTCCCTTAGGAAAAATATACGCCGTACTCCCTAGCGACGAAAGTTCCTCAGTAGTGCACTGGGGCGAGACTCCTTTCATACTGCAGCGTCTCGCACCGTCTCGCATTATAAATAGCGTTTCCGATATCTAAAACGATATTTATTGCCGGAGTTATTTTATTTTCACTACAGCGCGGCGCTTTCGCGTCATTTTAATATGAAAAGATTGCCAAACGCGGAATAGAATCTCGAACGTGCAAATGGTTATTTTATTGCATATTTCATTTATTAATGCTATCAATTACTGTTATTTATTACAGACCGTATTTAAGGCATTACTTTGTTTTGTAGCACTATTTTATTTTAGTCCGTACAAAATATGAACGGGGCGATTTTTTATGTAATAAGAATCGGTGGCCCAACTTCCGTAACCCTAGGGGGATTACGGTAAACAAACTCGCCGAGCAAAACATAGCGCAACGCCATTTCACGGTAGTTTTCTGTAAGGCCGTGGTATCACTTCGGTCTAACCGGCCCATTCGTGCCGAAGCATGGCTCTATCACGGCAATGAGCATCCGTATTATGTAATTGAAATGGGAAATTGTCTCATTGGTACACGCCTCCACCGGGGTTTGAACCTGCACCAACCGGCCACGAACGGTCTGACAACAGTCCAGCTGGACGACATAGTCTGTAGGCTCCGGTAGTAGTTACTTATACACATATCTCTTAACTGCAACGTGAGAAAACACAACTGTCACGAATTAAATCATAATTTTGTACCGGACTAATAATACTCACATACAGACATAATTACTCTCATGCTCAAACATAATTATGCAAAATACTCTAGGTGTTTGTGTGTGCGTATGTTTATAAAAGCGACCTGCGTTTGTAGATAACGCACGTCAGTTCTTGGGAGTCCTCTAGCCCCGGGCGCGGGGGCCTTAAGCTTAAGCTTCGCGCCCATCGTCTTGATGAATGGCAGTCTTCCACAGTACGATTTTCGCGTAACTTTCTGCCCCACACATTAAAACTCTGGAATTAACTAACACCAGCAGCATTTCCGGACCGCTACGACCTGAAACCTTCAAGAAGGGAGCGTATTTCCTCTTAAAAGGCCGGCAACGCATCTGCAACTCTGATGTTGCGAGTGTCTATGCGGTAGTTGCTATCCATCAGGTAATCCATTCGCTCGTTTGCCCCCTTATTTAAAAAAAACATGTTGATTGGGCGTGTCGGAATGTCGGCCTGTCGCATTTTTCGTATCGAGAGCGCTCTCGGTAGACTAATTCGTATGAAAAATGCAATACGCCTCGTCACAGTATGTTCATTCCTTAACCGCCGGCGTCAACAACTACAGACTTTATGGCTAGTCTTGATAATCGCCGATATAGACGATGACGCGCGAGCACGAATGTGTACAGAGTATGCTCGCCTCCGTCCACGTCGTACACGTCTCTATTCACCTTTTTATGATATTTAGGGGGCAAGCGAGCAGACGGGTTACCTGATGGAAAGCAACTGCCGTTGCCCACGGACACTCGTAACATCCGACGTCGCAAGTGTGTTGCCGGCCTATATAAGGGACTTTCCTAACCCCCATAGGGGGTTAGGAAAGTTGGGCCTCCGGTAAACTCACTCACTGAACGAAACACAGCACAACGCCGTTTCACGCCTGTTTTATTTGAGGCCTTGGTATTACTCCAGTCGAGCCGGCCCATTCGTGGATTTTGGTTACTTGACAAAGTACTACAGCAGATTAAGTGGACGCTACCACGATGATCGTGCCGAATATCGAACAACGAACATCAGCGATTATGTAAAGTCATATGGCTCTGCTAAGTTATTTGAGAGATAATTATTTTATATACAACTAAGAATTTCAGTACAACCTTCAGCTAATTCAAATCATTGGAACACTCTACTCAGATAATAACAAGCATAGGTTCATACCTAGAATATCAAAAACGAAATTAAATACGACTTCCATTGGTGTTCGCGCCCTTAGCGCGGCTGTCTTTGCGGTATTAGCGCGAATGACAGCGCAACAGTGTTCTCGGCTTAGCGGGCCCTGGCGGGGCGCGCGGGGTTCGGCCTGCGCCCCCTTCTCCGAGCGACACAGCGCGGGCGCCGCGCTACAATCTTGCTCGGGCCGACACGACGACTGGTTGTCTTATAACTATTGTTTAACTTTATAATATACACATATAATATCAACAGTCCACTTTTTTTTAAGGATCCCAATCATTGGTCCTTCGAGCCGGATAATAAAAATTCTGCCTCTTACAATAACAATCACTATTGATGCCAAGCTAATGTTCATTATGTTTTCTTATCCACTTCCTTAATGTCGAAGGAGCTAACACTACAAGTGTGTGGCTACAGCAATATTATCTTAGGTGCGCTCGATCGCTCCAGCTTAGCCCGTACGTGCCGGCTTTACAGTGTACACAAAACTAGTTCATCAGATCATTCCCGACCAAAATCTTGTAGGTGCCCGTAGTAGATGTTTGTATCCCACAGGAGCTCTTAATAGTATTGCATGTCCTTTCTGTATTTCATCTATACATATAATAAAACAGTAAAATTGGCGTGTCTGTACAATTAATATTCTTACAAACTAATTAATGTGGGGGGCTAAGGAACAGTAATAGAATACAAATCGACAAAAAAAGTTATCCTTTTATCTGTTTGGCTGTTTGTGCGCGCTAATGTCAGGAACTACTGGACGGATTTGAATAAATCTTTTTTTGTTTAAAAGGTTTTAGGTCTGGGCAACATAAAGGTTAAACTAATTTATTTTTTCATCAAAATTATGAGTGTGTATGAGATGAATAGTTTCGTTAAAGGCTCTTTGTAACACCACCCCGTAGCCGGCAGTTCGTAGCGCGTATCTGAATAAGAAATTCACACTTCAGAGGACATCACTATATTGAATACTAGTTGGTGCCCGCAACTTCGCTGCGCGAAAATTTGTGCGCCACGCGGGAACCGTACATTTTTTCAGGATAGAAAGTATCCTATATGTTGCCTAGACTAACTAGCTATTAATCAAAAAAGATTTATTCAAATCCGTCAAGTAGTTCCGGAGATAAGCGCGCACAAACAGATAAACAGACAAACAGACAACATTTTTCTGTCGATTTGTTTTCTATTACTGTTCCTTAGCTCCTCAACATTTATTATTTTGTAAAAATACTAAATGTACTGACACGCCAATTTTACTGTTTTATTATATGTATAGAATAGACTAGCTTTACCCTCGGCTTCGTGTGGGTGGAAAAGATATTAAAAAATTAATAATAGTTAGGAAATACACAATAGTGGAGTATAGAATAACGAGATTAGTTAGCACTGGACAGCGCTTCTCATGAGAGCTCGTTGCCAAACCACCGACAGGGACGACGCACGTGTTGTTAATTACCGACAGTCGCCGACACTGGCCGACAATGGCTTACACTGGCCGCCACTGGCCGCCAGTCACCGGCAGTTTACGCCGACGGAGGCTTAGCCTCTCCTAAATAAAATAAAACCGCTTATAAAGGAATGAGGTCGGCATATTTTTAAGACAACGGTAGAAAGAGATTGTGATTTTGGTCGTCTATAATTATATTAAACTTGCTTTTGCCCGCGACTGCGCACACGTAAAATTCTTAATTCACAGTCCAGACCAAAATTATTCACCTATCCTTCCTATCCCCTATCTTTTCAGCTAAGTCCATACCAAAAGTCAAGTCGATTGGTTGCTTAGTTAAAACGCGAAGGAAGAAACGCCCCTTCACGTTAACAATATCACTATGAAAATATAGATTTAATAATCATGTACATACATTTATACATGTTTGTTTCGCAAAAATTATTCTATTTTTTATTAAAATTAATATTTTTTAATTTATTGCATAAAATGTTGTATATAAGGTTTTACAATATAATAAATATATTTCGATAGGAGATCTTCTAAATTTAGGATTCTATAAACGAATGTACACTTACCCTATGATCCTACGAATATCTTCCATGATACTGTACTAGGAGCAAGATAGTTTCCAAATTAAAGAGGGCTGAGGGGGAGGGAGAGGAAGGGGGGAGAGGTTTATTAGTCGGCGGATTATTTTGCCCCTCTCCCCCCCCCACCCCCACCCTCGTTACTAATGCTGTTATTAACGAGCTACGATATGTTAATACTATATTGCATCAACTTATATATAGGTGTAAGAAAAATGGCAGCATAAAATCTTATTTCTTAGTCATAATAATATTTGTAATGTATACAGGGAGCAAACCAGCGGATGTCTGTCCTAATAGAAAGCAACTGCCGTCGCCTGTACACTTGTAGAGGGAATAGGAAGGAAATAGGATATACGATAGAATGTAGGTTTTCAGTTGGGCCTCCGGTTAACCGACTCGTCGAAACACCGCACAGCGCTGTTTCACGTCGGCTATCCGTGAGGCTGTGGTATTTTTCGGGTCAAGCCAGAATCGTGCCGGAGCATGGCTAAAATGTCGATTATAAGTTCTTATTTTGAGGTTAACCAGTGTCACTTGCACTATCAAGACGAATCTAACGATACATCATACGTTAAAATCCATCAAGCTATTTAGACTGCAGAGCGTGCCATACATACATGCATACATACATACTGTTAGCTATCGGAATAAGGCGAGACCTGTTCAGATGGTTTAAATCCTACGTCCACAACCGATGTCTAACAGTTGTCCTAAATGGCTTCACGTCCAGAACCACGTACATACCTTCAGGAATTCCCCAGGGATCTTTATTGGGTCCACTTTTATTTAA
>JAOTAV010070596.1:0-13566 GCA_026546445.1 Cyclargus thomasi | reverse complement strand
TAAGTTTTATTTTTCAATACACTTGATTTTGATTTAAGTTGTTTTGTGTCAGATAGTCTTGGTGCTATTATTTTATTTATATTTGCATCTCATTAATATTTCATCGTTAAGCTAACCGTCAAATGTTATGGGCTGTACGTCGATAGATAGGTACGTACGTCACTCAAACAGTCACCCATGACTTTTTATCACCTACCCCCTCTTTCTGTCGTGTGACGTTTTCAATATTCCAGAAAAGAACTGCGAATCTTGAGTACTTAAATGAATAAATAAATAATGAAATAAAGGGGGTTAGTATTTAGAATGCTTAATATCTCTTGAACTTACGGGGTCCTGGGCTGAAACTCAGTAAGCCATATGCCAGATCCGGCCCTCTAGGGGTCGAGAGGGGTAGGTATGTCGCGGGGGTCGTTTGAAATCTTTGTGCGGGATTCGCGTTATTTATATTATGTGCGGTCGTCGGTCGGCGTCTTAAATCGAGACGTCTGTGCGTCGTAAAAGTTTTCATTAACTTGCTGTTGATATATAAAAATATGACGTATGTCACGTTCATATGTCATATTTTATTATCATTTTTTATGTGTGCAGTAATTTCTGGATATTGGTCGCTATTGACTGCCAGCTTTTAACAATAATAAGTCCTACATCGGTTTCGGTGAAATAGAAACTAAGCCTGTTACGCAGGAGTCATTTTATAGTGTCCAAGTGTGTGCGCAGTACACAAGAGCTCTATCTCTTCCTTAACTTTCATAACCCAGTGAGACGGATGACAGACACGGCGAGAGATCAGGCGCAGACACTGGCGAAAGATCAGGCGCAGGACCGAATTTTTACATGCCTATCCGACACATCATTATCTTACTTGTCAGTCAATTAAGAAAATAACAGGCATTTAACTCGGGAATCGAATCCGTGACCTCCGTGTGAAGAGCCGAGCTCTGTATTACTAAACCACGGACGCGTCATGCGTCGCGTGCCAGGCGTCGTAAGTCCTATGCCAGCCTCTAAAAGAAGGATGCGAGTTGCTATTCGCTAAAAACTAAATTGATAATGATTAATGACGTATGCCCACGTACATGTGCGAGGTACACGCTGCCCTGACCTAAAGTTTCGTATAAGATGGCATCTTATACGAGAATTTAAATTAGTTGAACTGTGTTGATGTCACAAAAGGACATTTTAACATTATGTTAGTGTAAATGCCAAGGATACACGAGCTTTTCAAGCCATTACAGCAAGCTTGTGTCAGTGAGCTGTCTTTGTACTTAGATTACTAGCTTATAAATGATTTTTTTTTTCATTTATAAGCTAGTAATCTAAGTAAATTCGTTGACAAGCCAGTGTCAGCTACCCAGGGCAATTCAAAAGAGAACTTTTGGTGTCCTGGCTTGAAATACTTGCACCGTGTAACCTTAGGCACTTAGCTTTCACGTCTTTAAACTTTTTTTTTCCACTAGTGTGTAGTGCAGTAGTGCACATAAAAACTACGGGAGATGAAACAGTAACCTCCAATTAATATGGAGTGTGCTCTTTAAACATAAGTCTACCGAACACTCGCTCTCAATCGACAAGATTTTGTAGCAATACTTACACTAACCAGTAACAAGTCGATGCGATTGAATAATTTAATTCGTATATTAATGAATCGCGTGTAGTGTATAGTGTGGGGCCGAGAGTGGGGCCATTAGCCAATTGTGCCTGTCAAATACAATTGGTCGTCAGGTTCCACTGACACTCGACGGCTCAACGGTCAAGACTTGTGGGAACCCTGGGAACGTTGAGAGAAACGACTCTGTTCAGCCGTTGTACCTAATGCTGGCTTTCCGATGCCCGCGGCACGTGATCGCGGTCGAAAATCCATACCTGCATTCTTTACTTAATATTACAAATGCGAAAGGGTATCCATCTGTTACGTCTTCACGCCCAAATAGCTGCACCGATTTTGCTGATTCCGGGTGAATAAATGATACTTTTTATTCGGGAAAATTTACGGTTCCCACTAGATACATGAATTTTGACGCAACGGAGTTGCTACCATTATTTACCGGGTTTAGGGTTCTTTACCAGTACTTTAACCATATTTTTGAAAGTTTTAAATGTATGATAAAGTTTTAAAAACGTAAAAAATTATGAAAACGTAAAAATTTATAAAACAAAGTCATAAAATAAAATTGAGTTGATGGGAATCGAACCATGACCGAACTTAAGCAAGCACCCTACTTTGCCATGCCGCTGATGACGGACGCGTCCAATTTATAGTTATTATTATACATCTTAGTATGGAACGAAAACGTAAAAAACATATTTGTTGATTAGAGCCACCTTTAAATATTTAATTTATTTTGTTTTTAGTATTTGTTGTTATAGCGGCAACAGAAATACATATTCTGTGAAATATTACCAATCGTGAAATACAACAATATACAATACAGCCTGGAGAGAGACGAATGGACAGACGGACAGACAGACATACACACAGACAGACAGACATCGGAGTATTAGCAATAGGATCACGTTTTTACCCTTTGGGCTGCAAAGCAACGCTGAAAGCGAAAAAAATGTGATTTGTATGTACAAGCGCCCCAGCGACGAGAGTTTCCCTATACATAAATTCCAAAAAATTTTGTTCGCTGCCAACGCCGCTACTTTTACAGCGAACTCTATATAAGGACACAAACTCACTCTAAAGTGTTGTAATTTTCTTTAAAAAAATACGAAAATGCAAACACAAGCACCAATCAATACAAGATTTCAGTAGAAATTTAGTAACCTAAAACCTGACACATGAATTCGTAAGTGGACTGCTGAAATACCGGCGGAATTTAATTCGAAATACCAAACTACCTTCTGGGTACCTTGGGTTACAACTCCCTGGAAGTCCAACGGGGTTTAGATTTAATTTAATATTGATCATCTTAAAAGTACTTTGTAGTAAGATCGATTGCCTTGAACTTCACACCTTTTGACATAAAAGGCTTGCATGTGCGTGACAATTATTTAAGGCAACGTCCTAGTTGTCGTCCTAAAATATTTGCGCTACCTACTTGCGGAACTGCCCCGAGAGCTGAGTCCCCTCTGTATCGGGCACTGGACTTTCTCAACGACCTTCTGACGTTGAATCCTGAGTGTGATGTGTTTGCTGATAAGTGGATCGATGTGAAGAGTGTATGCATAAAATTTTGCGAAAATAAGTTTGTGAGGGTGTCTACTATTGTTATGTAATTATTCTAATTGTTTATAGTTATATGCGCTATCTTATAATTCAAATAATTATTGTATGTGTTTTCGTATAATGTTATAATGTATTTTTAATTTAAGTTAATTATTGTAATTGGGGCAACCCGTGTAATTACTTTAATAAATAAACCGTCAAGTTCTCACTTTGTTTAGTTTACTATACCTGCGTTTCTATGTTTTCGATAGTCACTTTGGCCCCGAAGTTCTCGGAAGCGAGAGTGAAATTCAAAGTGACATTCGAACGGAATTTTTGAAATTTCAGAATAGCACTGGTGTTTGCTATTTCAGACTAAATGGCAACTGACAGGACAGATGCCAACTAAAAAGCTTAATAAGACCCTGCCCATATTAATTTACTTCTGTTAAGTTGTCATTTAGTGAGTGATAAATCTTCGACAGCGGCCGTGGTGGCTCGCGTGTGTAATTAGCGATGTCAGCGAACCCGCCCGGTGCTGCCCGGCCCCGCCCGTACCGCTCGTCACCCGGTAATTAAACCGCTACCGAGAGCCCCGCCTATCCGGATAAATGAAGAATTTATACCGGGCCCCGAGGAGTCCAACTCACGACAACGGCAAACGACTGACGAGACTCAAAACCCCTCGGAACATAAACTCTTAACTAGAACGAAATGTTCACGTAAGGGACAATCCATACAGTACATCATACATAAAATGAGGGGAAGGGGGTAGACGAAGTGAGATATGGTGTGACAGGCGGAAGATGGGGTCCTTAGTTTTGTGACATCACATTTTAAATATTCTAAATTTAATTTCGAAATTTGAACAATACAGTTGTGACAAGGGATTGGTGTAAAAATCATGAAATTTGTGTGACGTACTCTTTATGTGTGGTCCCTAAAAATACTCAAGTAATCTGGTTCGCTATACTGTCCCATACAGTAAACGGGAGCTGATTTCAGGTTGAGCGCGGGGCGGTGCCTCGCCCCGCACGTGCGGGTGCTCCGGGCGGTTGGTTTCCTGCGGCGGAGCGGTCACGGCACGTCTGCGGACCGCCGGCACCGCGCCTACCGCCGCGCCGTGCTGCTGCTGACCGCCGCCTACCTGCTGCAGGAGACCGTCTTCGCTCTCCGCGCTCGCAACGACATGGAGAAACTATCTAAAGTGATGTTCCTCCTACTGTGCCACGTGACCTCCATCGCCAAGCAGATCGTTTTCTACGCCGACGCCGATCGCATCGACGAGGTGCTGCGCAGCCTCGACGGTTCGTAGTGATCCGAGAATACTTTTAGGTGACGTAATAAAAACTAATGTTGAATGACGTTCCGAAATCCGAGGTAGCGCCGCTGCTAGGCGGCAACGGCGCCGGCGGGTCGGCGCGACTGGCGCGCACAGCGACGTCGGCGCGGCGGCTGCTAGTGGGATACGCGGGCTGCGCGGTCGTGGTGTGCCACCTATGGCTGGCGTTGACGCTATTGGCGCGCGCCGCCGGCCAGCCCATCGAGTTCTCCTTCTGGACCGGCTTTGATACGCAGCCGCTCGTCGCGTTCGTATAAATGTTATGTTATGGGTCACGTATTACGTATATTTCAATTTCGTTAGAATTATTGTTTTCGTTTGACTGCCAGGTTCGTGCCTTGTCTGCTGTACTCGCACTATGTGATCACGCTCGTGGGCATCGCGAACACGACGATGGATGGCTTCATGGCGACTATCCTCTACCTCTGCAAGACACAGCTGGAAATTCTCAGGTCTTTACATAACGAATTTTGTAGATTTGAAGAGTATTATTTTGTCCAAGCTATTTCAATAACTGCAAGGCTCGGTAAGACCTTTCGTCCTCGAGGTCAAAAAGCTATTTTTTAACAGTTTGTATGCCTAATATTTTTTAGGGGCAAACGAGCAGATTGTTCTGATAGAAAGCAGCTGCTTCCGCCCGTGGACACTTGCAACACCGGAGAGGTTGCAATTGCGCTACCGGCCTTTCATGCGGGAATTGACGACAAAATGCGCCTGCCCTATAAGTAATGATAGTTTTGTCGTAGAGAGGACTTGCGCACGCTGCCGGAGCGCGCGCGGTCAGCGGCGACGGCTGCGGATGAACCGCACGAAGTGGCGCTGCTGCGCGCCTTCGTGCGTTGCTTCCGACACTACCAGGCCGTCACTGAGTGAGTTACTAACCCTACTCACTGCAGCAAAGTAGTCTAGCTAGTAGCTACTGGCTCTCCGAGAAGACGCTTCTCACTCGCGCCTTTGTTTCGAACAGGATAGCTACGTCGTTCCAGGATATCTTCGGCCTGGCAATCTTCATACAGGTGGGAGTGAGCGGCGGCATCCTATGCATGGCGGCTTACAAGATGGCCAGCGTGAGTGGCATAGCGTACACGTAGAGTAAAGTAGTATGCCTTTATTCCAGAGAATTCATATCTGTGCGCGCGGCTCTACGTGTGCGTGCTCTTGTAAACAAACAACTTTTATTCATATGGTAGTGACGCGGCAGGCGTCGTCCATTTAAAAATGGTTTACCGACACATATGGAGCTGTGCGTACAACTGAAGTTGAACTATGTATGTGTGTGCAGCTGTCGATGGCGAGTGCGGAGTTCACGTCCATGCTGCTGTTCATCGTCTGCATCCTCACCGAGCTGTTCCTCTACTGCTACTACGGCAACGAGCTTAAAGTCGAAGTAAGATACATCAATGGAGATGAAAACAGTTAGATGCGACTTTTATTCAAACTTAATTAGTTTTCGCACTTAATCCTATAAATATATGTCGTAGCATGAGTAAGTCGTGTGTGTGTGTCACACAGAGCGGTCTGGTGGCGGGGGCGGCGTACTCGATGCGGTGGGTGGGTCTACCGGAGCGCACGCGGCGGCTGCTACTGCTGCTGCTGCTGCGCACCGGCCGCGACATCCGCCCCGCCGCCGCCGGAATCGTGCCGCTCTCCTTGGAGACATACGTCAAGGTACGCCCCAAACGTCGTGTTCCCGAAGAGGTCTCGACATCGAACTTATCGTATCTGTATCGAGTAGTCGCTGTAAATAAACAATGATGATGAAGGACCTTTCTCAGATAATCAAATCGTCGTACACTTTCTTCGCCGTGCTGCGTCAAACGAAGTGAAGCCGCCAGCATCAGTCAGCAGCACTGACCAGGCCACTGCTAGACTGCAGATGGCGGCGAAGCTGCTTGTGAAACAACTTTAGTGGCAAGTGTCTCGTCAGATTTAGAAATACACATTATGTTAGTTTTGACTAAAATTTAATCTTAACTTTAGGTGCGAGTTAAACATTTGCTATCTTATTATTATGACTCTTATAGCTCTTTATCTTATTGTTAGTATCTTGTCAAATATTTCTACGTTTATTTATTATTATTTACCTAATTAAAACAATAAATACCTGTCTTCTTGGCCATTTCGTGTGCGGCGACGCGACTAGCGAGTGACGTGGCATTTGAGCCTTTTTTTTACGCCGAGAAAATGCTTTTAAGCATCTTGCGGGGGATGTCCCGTCCGCAAGTATGTGGGTCTCTGCTGCGGGGGAAGATGGTAGTAGACGCAGCCCCTACCCACTAAAAACTCGGCGGTACTCCACGTATCGCCCAAGGCGGGTCGTGGGAGCTAGCGCCTGCTTTGGTGCAGGCTCTTCTCTGTGGGGGCCACTAGATCCCCTAAGGCCAGTCAGAGGCCCCATGGGGCTTGCTTTTGCCATATTTTCCTTGAGTTGCGATGCGTAGGAGTACATTGTGCATCGCGACCGACTCGGTGCTATGGGTGACGGCGTCCCCCCCCCCCATGCCGCCACCCCGGTGACATTTAAGCCTGGTGTGCTGACGGCTTTTTAATAATTTAGGCTCTGACTTTTCATTAATTTTATTAGGTTTTTATAGAAACTATTACATTATTCTCTAATATAAATAATATACTACAGTGCCTGCCATTTTAGAAAAGAAAATTGTTTTATTTTGGTTTGTGATAACAAAGCAGTGTCGGTGTCGGTTGAAAATTAAACCTATAATTTTATTATTAAGTAATAATAAATAAAGACAATAAAGAACTTAAATAAATAAGAAGTCATGTAGGTACATGTACAGGTCCACCGCCCACATAAATAAAAACTGATTAAGATAACTCAAATATGTTATAATATAAAATAACATAGATGATAGTTGTTGAGTAGGTGATGTAAGATGGTAACAATAAACAATCACAAATATTGAACATACATTCATAATGTTTAGTTTTGCTCTGGCAGCTATAACATGGTTCGAATAATAAGGAAATATACATGTACATAATGTTTATTCTTATTGTCTATCATTATGAGTGGACTCTCAGATTATCAAGTGGCTGAACACTAGCAAGCACAAATCGCTAAGAACGAAGCTTGAAATCATAATAGCCAGGCACTCATAGAGGCTAGGTATACCAGAGTAATACTATAACGACTTTTGTAGAGAACTACTTGGAATGATCTTGGCCAGTGGCGTAACTACAAGATGGCAAGCCGGCAAAATGCTACGGGCTCCAAGCCGGAAGGGGCCCCCGATCACCCTTCCCTAGACATGTGGCAAGCGATTATTTTTTACAATAATCGCTTGATATGATTTTGTATGGGATTGAAATAGTGGAACGAAAACGAATTTTCCACGGGCCTCGAACGGTATAGTAACGCCACAGATCTTGCCACAGTTGGCTGTGGTCAGTCTGCCGGAACAAGGTGCCAGTAAGTAGTAACACGTATACATGTATATCTAATACTGACGATTGTTCTCGTCACCGTAATTTACTTTGGTTTTAATTTTGCACATAATAGTTGTATAAATTGCAAACAATATCTCGGTTATTATAATTATTGTAATAGATAATAATAATTATTACCATCTTCTACTCGCGTCATTGCTTGCGTATTCTAATTCGTAAATTTGATTCATCAAACGAAAGCATTTTATCGGAGCAAAGGGTAGGTATCGTGTCGCCTATCCGTATACCAACGTCCGAATCTGTTTACCGTTCGCCGTGATCAAGACACAAACATCCAAACAAACTTTAATTTAATATATACAGTATTTATAGGTTAAGACAGGCTGTAACTGTAATAATACTTTGGAGTCGTATGTGCATGTATGTGTTCTTTAGACTTCAGAGTAAAAGCAGCAGCGTTGAAAGTCAATGTTTTTTTTGTGATTTGTATAATGAAACACCGCAGACAGGAGGTGACCCATACACATCATACGAAAAAAAATCGCTCTACCTTTAAAGTAAACTCCGGGTAAATAATAGTTATCGTCGCACTTCAAAAGACAAAAAATAAAGGCTTCTAGAAGAGTAGCGTTCTGGTTAAGATGGGTTTAAAATAAAACGAATATTGTGTCGTTTGGAGTAGTCGATATATTGTGTAACGCGTTAGGCGGCGTGGTGGCGGAAGGGGGTCTCCTAGTTCTTGGTGGCAACCTCGTGCAACTTCTTCTGGACCTCGGAGGCCTGCTTGACGAACTCATCGTACGCCTGCTTGATCTGCGGTGCGAGCTTAGCGTTGGTCTCCTCCACGTTGGAAGCGACTTCCTTAGCCAACTTCTGGGTCTCCTGGAAACGACGAGCGATCGTCAGTGAATCACTTCGACTCTACGGCGTTACCGCCAGCACCGGCCGCCGTATGTATGCACTACAGTAGGCGGTAGGTTACTAGTACGAAAAGTTAACTTGGTCGGATGTGTTACCTGAGCGGCCTGCTGCACGGCGGCCTGCAGCTTGTCGCGCAGGGCGGTGGCCTGCTGCTCCACCTCGGGGTGGTCGCGGCGCAGCTCCTCCACGGTGCGCTGCAGGTTGTTGCGGCTCGACTCCAGGGCCTCCTTGGCCTTGCCGTTGGCGTCGTTTAGCTGCGAATGTAACGATTGGATGAATATCAGCCCGGCATTATCTGTCGCGGTTATCGCGAATTTCGCCGGCCGTGACCCTCGTTCGGTCGCTGACGATAGCGGGGCGAGCGGGGGCGGCGGAGGGGGCACTCACCGCGTTCTGCAGGCTGGCAGAAAGTGTAGAGAGCTGCTGCAGTACGGTGTCGGAGCCGTCCTTCAGCGCCTTCTGGAACTCCTGCGTGTTCTTCGAGTTGGCGAGGGCGTTGATCTGCTCGCTGAACGTCTTCTGGAACTCGCTGGCATGCTTCTCGATGTCCTGCAGCACGGTGGGCGCCTCGCGGCGGACGAGGTGGGCGGACGCCTAAAACACATAGCACTCGGTCAACGACGGCTCTACACAGCTCGACGACAGATAACTAAATAATAATTAGTGTCAAAAATCTAAGCATTTTGTACATGATATTCTTGAAAACTCTGTTGCTTTTCAACGTTCACGTTCACGTTCACGTGCCATCACGTGAAAAATGGCAACGAACAATAACAATTAGCTAAGACAATTTCTCACCAGAGCGAGGCAGGCGGCGATCAAGAGGAAGGACTTCATGTTGACTGGTCGGTGATCAGATGTGATGTCGCGAGAGGAGCCGGGCAAACTGTGAGGTGTGGGGCGCGCGGCTCGGTATATAGGGAGGTGCGCAGGCGGCGCGCGGGGGCAGGGCGGGGCGGGAGACGGAGATAGCGCGGCTCCGGGATGAAACTCGCAGTAAATAAGCCCTGTGCCCTGTGGACAACACAAAACATCAGGAGGTCGATGCGTGACGCCCTCTGCACCTGCACCTCACCGCGGCAATCTGTTTTCATGCTGCTATATCTGTGTGTAAATGTTGCCGACATTTCTGTTCGGCGACTGACTTTCGCCCAAACGGCGCCGCGCCGCGCCGTCTTGCGTCGATCGACGAAAGATTATTTTGCCGGGGATTAAGTCCCAAACGTGATGAGACCCAACTCGGGCGTCTCATCGCTCTCCTGACGCAGGTACCGGGGTATTGTCTGAGCGCTACCTGCGTGGTACCCGCACATCAGCAGGTACCCGCTTCGCTAAGTCTCATTGTCCTCGCACTTAGCTTCAATACCTGCTTCTTAATCACTCTATTGACGGACAGGCAGGCAGGTGCTTCGATGTTCTGTCAACAATGAACCCGCATGCTGCCGCAAGCGTCCGACGACTATCGCTATTAGACTGTATAGTTTGAAGGTTAATAAAAATACCTACTTCCTACTTGCATACTGCTGTTATAGCAAAAATTAACAAAGACCAGCAGTTAGAGTCTATATCTCAATAATAGACATAAAACCGGCTATTCTTACTTTTTAATGTAATTGATATATGTTTTATCTAAAGATAGTCTATGTAAATTGGCGTTAACGATACAAATTAAATTCAAATAGTTTTATGATAATCCTTACTAATGTTAGTATAAATGGAAAAGTGTGGTTATTTGTTTGTTTGTTTGTCCTTCCTTCACGCCCTAACGAAGCAAACAATCGACTTGGATCTTGGCATAACCTTAGTTAAAAGGGTGGAGAGTAACATACTTTTGGTTTTGTAAATCTTATTTTTTTTTATAAATCTATTTTTTACCAATTTTCGAATTCCAACATTTTTGATCAAGCGCTACGGACCGAAGTGTAGGAAGTCAAGTGGTCCGGATTGTTAGATATATCACGTGGAACATCGCGAGCGTGCAGTTTGCACATATCGGTGGAGCTCGGTATCGGATGTCCAGGGCCGAGGTCGTCCGACCGCGATCTGCTTGAGTTACCGCGTTGCGTTTCTTCTCGGGGGGTTTTGCCGCACCGTCGCGCGGTCGTGTCGCACCGTGGTCGCGCGGTCGTGTCGCACCGTCGTCGCGCGGTCGTGTCGCACCGTCGCGCGGTCGTGTCGCACCGTCGTCGCGCGGTCGTGTCGCACCGTCGCGCGGTCGTGTCTTACCGCGCAGTCGTGTCGCACGGTCGCGCGGTCGTGTCGCACCGTCGTCGCGCGGTCGTGTCTTACCGCGCGGTCGTGTCGCACCGTCGCGCGGTCGTGCCGCACCGTCACCGCGACGCTCGTCGTGGAGAGTTTCCTCGACCATTATCTATCGTCATTAGGATGCGGCAGAACCCCGCGGACTTTGTCGTATAAACACCGATAGTTGAAATGTAAACACGAGTGCCGGTGGCATGTTGTGTACTGTTGACCGAGACGGAAATAATTATAGTTACCAGCTCATACACACAATACACTCGTCCTTAATCCTCCACTGAAAGAACTAATTAAATTAAATATTGCTTAGATTCACTTTTGTTGAGACTACGTAGCAGCAACCACAGCTCTTTCAAAGAGACTGGGTGGAGGAAAAAAGAGGCCGCACCAATTTATAAGATAAAATAACAAAAAATTAAAACCGACATCCAAAGGAAAAAACAAAAATAAGAAAAAAGAAACTAAAAAGTATTAAATAATATTTATTGTTTAATAGTGCCTGTTTCAGAATTTAATGAGGCATCAGCCTATTTCCGTACACAATCTTCACTATTTTAAATTCGGTACTTTTTAGTTTCTTTTTTCTTATTATCTTGTAAGTGAAGCTAACAACCTAGCTCACCGACAAAATGTTGTCGACAAGTACCGGCGGCGTCGGCGGCAAATCGTTCGACAAGCGACGGAATAATTATCTTATTGATGGTGGGTTGATGAATAAAGCCACAGTAGCAATGAAGATGATGATGATGATTGATATAATTTGCTTAGCAGCGTATGCTTTAGGTTCTTAAAACAAGGCAGAAAACCCCAGAGTCGTATCTATAAGGAATCATGAGTTCTCTCGGTACCTTCGGAACCATGGTATACCTTAGTACCAAATCTTTCTCTTTGGTAATACACATCCACAGCCGCACCGACTTATAACCGACTCCAAAAAACGAGGAGGTTATATACCTCCTCGTTTTTGGAAGTCGGTTATAATTACAATAATAATAACTAACACCACTAATATAGGTATAGCTAGTGATATTGTTACTAACAATTTAACCAAAATATGGACAAAATTGGTCTGCAATTAAATTTTTTCAATTTATTTATTAAAGGAGACAACACACCTTTTTTGCTTTGGTAATATTGTGTCGTCTACGTCGCGCTATTGCTAACATGACGTGTTCGACTGCTATAACTGTTCAACTTTCAGAACTGAATTGAAAAGCTCTTTAATTCTTTGCTCTCTACTGCTAAGGAAATCCTCGTGCGCAAGTCTAAGTTGGCTGGTTTTTAGGATTCCGTTTTAGTTCCTTAATAATATCGATAAATTCGTCGCACTTATTATCAGCGGCGTGGCGGGGTGGCTAGGGTGCCTACGTAGGTAGGTAGGTCCGGGTTCGATTCCCACCACCACATTTTTATTTTATGTTTTTCTTTTATACATTTTTTCATATATTTTATTTTTTTAATAAATTTAAAAATTTCATCTCTACTTGTACCCTTCGTCCGCGAGTCCAACTCGTACTTGTCCTGTTTTTTAGATACAGCCTGGAGACAGACCGACGAACAGTACAAACTCATATATGTATTGGCATTGAAGTCTTAGTAATGGGGTCCCGATTTTACTCTTAGGTGCAGATCATTAAAATTAAACCTAAAAAAATCTATAGACCCAACACTTGCATAATCCTATATATTATATATATTTTCTATAGATTTTTTTAGGTTTAATTTTAATGATCTGCACCTAGAAAACTTTGTACCCCTTTTTACGAAAAGACGTGTAGGCGTAAAAGCATGAAATTTCTCCTAATTAGTTGATATATAATTTTTATATTGGCGACCTATGTGGCTCAGTTGGTTAGCACGTTGGAAGCTTAAGCCGGGGGTCGCGGGTTCGAATTCCGCCGACAGAGCAAAAGTTTTTCAATGTTCCTGGATCTTGGATGTGTATTAAATATGTGTATCATATAATAAAAATCTTAAATATGTAGGTAGTAAAAAAAAATTTAAATATATTTCCGTTGCCTGGTAACCTATACATAATATATAACACAAGTCGCTCGGGTACTTTGCACGGGGCCAGACTGACGTGGTGTGAAGCGTCCATAGATATTTTTATTATTATTATTATTATATGAAGGAGGAGCGTGGAATACCAACATTATTTAAAATATGCTGTAATCTTGCATATTTTTGATAAATAAAAAATATTTTGACATAATACTATAATCATTCACGAAATACTCTTTTGGTTACGGTTGACGTCTGTGATTTTTTTATAAAATTTAATGGCCTGTTAACGAGACCTATAAGCCAAACTAAAGTGTGACATTGAATGGATAATAGATTACACTGGTCAACAAAAATTTGTAACAAGAAAGGTGCTTACTAATATTGAATACCTACCTACCCCTATATAAAAACTATATTTACTTTGATTCCATCAGGTCTTGTTTTTGTGTTACAGCTACTACCCATAAAATTAAAGATT
>JAOTAV010070585.1:0-13567 GCA_026546445.1 Cyclargus thomasi | reverse complement strand
GATAGATCAAAACAATTTACTACAGTATTGTACAACTTAAATTATTACTAGAAGACGGGACGAACCTGAAGTCCACGCGAACGAAGTCGCGGGCAAAACTAAATAAGTCAAAAAGTGGATTTTATTCTTCCGATTGGTGGTTCATTTCCTATTAAATTCTTAATTAAATTTGTTTTTTATTACTGTACTGTGCTTCACAGGGTTAAATTTAATTAAATAAAGATTAGGTGAGAACACCTTTCCTAAATTATTATTTTAGATTATAAGCCCAAAAAATTTAACAAACTTACTACAAATTTGTTAGTCTCTTAATCGTTCTTCTCATGGGGCTAGTTCCCTAACCGTTAAGAACCAAGAAGAAGGACGGTATTTTTTTTAAGCCTGGGGTCTGTTCCACCGCTCACTGATCAAGTTTTTTTGATAGATTCTCCATACAGCATCCGTCAAAATAGCCGTGGATAGACTATCTGATGCTTATCAGTAAGTGATGAAACAGGCTCTCAAAATTTTATATCTTCCCTGTATTAATAATTTAATAATCACGCAAATACTGCAACCATGTGAAGTGTGAACAATCTAATGGCGGTAACAGGACCGGTTTTTCCTATTAATTGCATACCGCGGCCTCAGTGGGCTGTCTCCCTGTCCCCCCCTCCCCCCGCACTACCTACTGCACTACCTACCCTACCTACTGCTCTATATACTAAACGTATCGGAATACACTTCATGCGTGTACCCTTTAGCGCCCTACTTCGTGTGCACGCGGTTGATTATCAAGAAATGAGTGTGAATAGACTATACAGACAACTGCATAGTTTCAATCAGAAGGAACCAAATAATAATTGGACTTAACTAAGCAAACAGGAACCAATCAATATTTCATACTAGAGACGAAATCGAGTTAATGATACAGTACCTTTCGTCAATAAATCTTCTATAGACCCTTTAGAGATCACACCGATCGGAAAAAAAATTCAAAACAAAACATTTTTATTTCCGAAAAAATAAATAACAAAAAATATAGACAATTTAAAATTTTATGAAAGCCGAATCTGTGTGCTGCAGCTCCGTCTGTGTGGATTGGTTTCTGTTAGTATAACCAGGATAAGTTTAGAGAATGGTAAGAAAATCATAAAATTGCTAAAAATATTAAATTATCTGTAGACTTGTAACATCAGAAGAGTTGAAGGTTTCTGGAAGGTTTTCTGTGAGGCCGTAGTATTCCTCCTATTGAGTTTCCCCCCCCATTCGTGCTACAGCTTTCCCGTGGTAGATCGCAATGCTATGTTGCCAATCCTGTAGGCTAAAAAAATGCAGTATAGTTTGTTTAACCAAAGCCACGTGATAACGTAAAATATCTACCGCGCCAAAAGTACTACTCTGAAACGGCACTTTCGAATCTTCGGACTCGACCGAATTCCGTCATTTCATTTTTGTTACAGTAGGACGCGTTATTCCGATTCGTTCATTTGAGTTGCAAAACAGTTTTGGAGTAAATACATTAAACAAAATTTTCGAGATTTAACGTAATATATTCCATTAGTGGTACTAGTACATACGTTTTCTCGAAGTTTTGACCATGTTGCAATGACTGTGGTCGAGAGGATTGTTTGTTTGAGCCTGGTGCTCTGTTCTACGACCCTCGAATCTTCGAACAAATATAATAAATATTCACAGTTGCCGTCTAAAAAGTGGCACCGACAAAACCGCGTTTAAGCGCTTTTCCGCTCCAAGCCGCTCCGAGAGCGCGATTTTAACTTTTGTAAGATTGAGAGCTTTAACTCATTAACTTTAGTTTTATTTTTCAATACACTTGATTTTGATTTAAGTTGTTTTGTCTTAGATAGTCTTGGTGCCATTATTTTATTCAATTTCGAAGGAATCTGTGCATCATATTAATATTTGATATAAGCCTCAAATTGTCCCGATTAGTTTAAATTATAATGCAACGCGAAAGTTTAAATATTCATGGTTTTAGAGTAGGACGCCTGGTTTGAATAGTAATCACGTATTGTATTGATCTACACAACTTTGTATAGACCCCACAGTGGATGGCTTTGAAATGTTCGAATACACACGAGAATGCCACCCTGTGACCTTTAGAGGGAACTCGTTGTAGCATATGTTTAATATTATAGTTGCGATATCACACCTATATTGCGAACTAGCTTTTGCCCACGGCCTTGCTCGCGTTAGATATATACTCCACAGTTACATTTATATATTATACTTTACACATCATTTGAACAAAGTCTATGCCAAAAATTAAGGATGTTTTTAGCTTTGTTAGGACCTGAAGGAAGGACTAACAAACAAACATAACTTCCCTTTTTGTACATGTCCTATTTAGGGGGCAAGCGAGCGGACTGGTTAACTCATGGAAGACAATTTTTCATTGGTACACGCCTCCATCCGGTTTTGAACCTAGCACCCTCTCGAGTACGAACCAAAGGTCTACCCACTAAGCTACGCTATAATATTGATATGGATGTGGCCGGTCTATCTTGCTTAGAGTCTCATTGCTCGAAAGATTTTTATTTTCTTGGTTACCAAATTTCAGTTAAAATTAAATATTTCTGAAAGTTAGTTATAACAGATAGTGTCATCAATAGTGCGATGGAGACGACCGGCAGCGACATCTATTATAAAAAAACGACAAAACACCTTATTTTGTATGGGCGCCCCCTGAATTGTTTGTTTCTAGTATTTATTGCTAAAGCAACAATTGAAGTATATAATCTGTGAACATTTAAACTCTAGCTATTACCGTTCTGATATTTGAAATCTTATTAATGGGGATCCCATTACTAGGATTTTTAACTTTTGTTTACGGAACCCTGTGTATTCAGTGACAATACTATATGCGTTCCTTATAATATAGAGTTTACTAAAATATAGCAGTTTTAAAAGAATTGTCACTGAAGCGCTCGCGCAATAATAAATTGCTTATTTTTTTAACGTTGCTACTCTCACGGGTATCCACAGGTATAAAATAAAAGAAAAAACTAGGCTACTAAAACGCCATCTAGCGAATCAAGTTCGAACTTTTTGGGCAGTTATTAGACGTAACAGTGCAGTACAGCAGATGGTACCGCCATAGAGGACGGCGATACTATCAACACCTATTTATAAATTTAAATCAAGTAAAAAAACATCTTCAAGTGAACCAAATTGTGTTAATTTATACCATTCGCAATACCCTTAAATACCTATAAAAATTTTTATCACTCATCAGGTGATCCCATTTGGGAAGAGTTTAATGACGCAGATAAAATTATATATTTTGTATATAAAGATTAAGATAGGTCACATTCCTACACATTCCTATATTATTATCACTTACTTTTGTTACTTCCAGTACAAGCTTAGATGATTTGAATATTTGAATGATGTTAGGAAAATCATGCGTGAGCGTATTTGAATTTCGAACTGTCTTCAACACCAACTAGAGCCATCTCGTAGTAGCAAAGAGAAGAAATCCTAAATCAAGAATTTGAATTTTATTTAGAATACTCGTACAATCAATTCAACCCCGCATTTTCTGTAACATTTAAATTTGTATTCGATAAAGGACATTTAGTAGTTCCACCTAAAACGAACACTGTGGTGTCGAGGGATCGCTAACGATAGAGTAATACTTTATAGTTTGGCAAATTAAGATTTTTAGCTATTGCTATAGAATATTTTCTACGAACAACGTCCGTTAAGTAAGACTTAACGGACGTTGTTCGTAGAGTCCATATCCTGAGGATGCCCCGGTGTTGGGACGAAACGCGCGTCGATGTTCTCAACCCGCATTTTTACTTACAGGTTGAGGTTAATTGAGCCGAGTATTGCTAAAAATCTTAATCTGCTAAACTGAAAGCTGTAGATTTCCGAAAAATAACGCCTGATTCTATTAATTATTTTATTAGTTATAAATAAATAAAAATAAATTAATTATAAAAATCAATTGCATCGTCATCGCATTTAAAAATCACTGCAGAATAAACGAGATTAAAGAAGCGGTCCCGGTAATTGATTGACTACCTGCGCGTGGGAGGCGTGGGCCCGTTGCCATGGTAACGCCTACGCACCCCCTCTCCCCTCCCCGCCGCCCCGCCGGGGGTGAGCTCCCCACCCCTCAGCATTGACCGGACAGACCTTGAACTCGACAGCTGACTAGCCCGGCGCAAGACGGTTCCTGCGTTAGGATGCGTCGTTTCTGTGTTCGTAAATCGTAAGGGAGTGTCCGCATTGAATTTTTTCCGCGTGGATTTTTTCCTCTAGAACTGTGACTCGCTGAATATGAGAGTATCCGAACTGGATGAAAAAAATTGTAGAAAAAAATCCCCTTGAAAAAATGTGCGCGGTCTAAACAAAACTTAGCTATGTCTAATAGCCATATTTAGAGATATTTACATTAGTAATATTCATATAGTGAGTACTAGCATTGGCCGCGACTCCGTCCAAGTGGTAAATTTTTTCTTGAAATTTTTCTGGCCGTTGTAGTGCATGCTTTGTATAAGGGATGGCGCTGTATGTAAAAAAATATTATCCCTGTTTTCCTGCTTTGTTCTTTAAATTTTTCCTGATTTTCTTTGCCTTAAACGTCATGGAGGCCAAGACCTTTCCAACAAATGCTAAACCTTGGAAATCGGTTTGTGCGTTCTGAAGTTACAGCGTCAGAAAGGAAAACCTGTTTTATAATTAAATAATAGACAAACTAATTTATCTTTAAATTAATGATAAAATAAATACTATGAATTTTTTTCAAAATTAACACTTAATTAAAATTAAGTTATCATGAAATCTCAGTGCGTGCTCATAAATTTATACATAAATAAGCCAAAAGTATCATGTCACTTGATGACTTCCACGCTGATTCTTTGACAAAAAAAAAAGATTTAATTTTTTTTTTAATTGGAAAATAAGACATTAGAGTGATTGATAAGCTTTCGCCGAAAGTGTCTTTGTTGCCTTTTCACGGAAAAGCCACTGAACTGGCTTGGTAACATTTTTTGTGAATCTAATCTGCCTGAGGCGCCATCTAAATGTAAAAACAATTCGAATCTTCCAGTCGCTTAGAACATGCATAGTGACATATAGATAAAGATTAACTAACTAATCAACATTCTCTGTCCCTTTCTGTCGTGTAACTTTTTCGATATTCCAGAAGAGGACTGCGAATGATTAGTTAAACACTGCTTAAATATTTTTATGAATAAGGGGGTTAGTCTTATATATTCTGAAAGCTTACCAAAGTAGGTATTAACTAAGCTTACAATTATGTTCTTATAAGTAGTTTTAGTAGATACTAAAAATAACTTCCCCATAAGCTTGCACTTTATGCTGTGCTTGGTGAAAACCACGGTCTCAAAATAGAACACAAGTTTAAGAACGTTTACGAAGTTTTTTGTTGTTACAGAGGTGAATTTCAAGTGCTTAATAATATCAGCCCTAGTATATCCATACATACTAATATTATGTATGCAAAAGTGTCTTCGTCTCACTGTCTGTCTGTCACCTTATCGCGCTCAAACCGCTGAATGGATTTTGCTGTAATTTTGGTATGGAAATATTGTGAGTCCCGCGAAAGGACATAGGATACTTTTTATCCCGCAAAGTGTACGGTTCCCGCTCAGTAAACGAATTTTGGCGCGTAAATTAGTAATTAATTAAAAAAGTATACAACTACAAATTCTGATCAGCATGTCATATTAATTGCTACCAGCAATACCTGGGGTGTTAGCCAAGATCTAAACTATGTCACTATTGTGCAGAATTGCCAAAGAAAGTGTATTAAAATGACATATAGGCTTTTGTTACGCCTTATGTCATTTTCATACATTTTATTTGGCGATTCTACAAAGAGCTGAGCCTCCTAATTTGTGGTTACTACTTCACATACAGCAAAATTTGTATATTCAAATCGTATTTAAATCAAATTTGAATAATATTTTTTTCTGAGAAAGCACAAAACAATTCGAACCTAAAATTTTAATCCAAATCAAATTAAATCCTTTACAATTTGTGGGTACGGCCCATTATCTTCAAACTGGGTTAACATGTTTATCGTGATACTTGCTGTTCCCCGCGGTGTTACCCGCATAAAAAAAACTATACGTTATCCAGATTACCAGCTAGCTCTATGCAAAATTTTATTAAAATCGGTCTAGCTGTTTAAGCGTGAAGAAGTAACAAACATACAAATTCACAAAGGCATATGTGTATTTGTTTATTTGTTTGTCTACTTGGCATAAACTTAGTTTAAACAAGAGAAATTAACATAGTCGTCTTTAAAAAAAATCGATTTTTTATCAATTTCCGAATTCCACGCGAGCGAAGCCGCTGGCAATAGCTAGTTAATAATATTAGTATGAAGTATGATTATCTGTTTGAGTGTTACCCAACGCAAAAAGTGTTAAATTGTTATATTGTTTTATTTTGTGTTTCTGTGCGTGTGATATTACAGATCTATATAATTGTTGTGTTTGTTGCGAAAATGCATGTAACGTTGTATCTACCATTAAAGAAAGAGAAGCCATGATATTAAACTAACGATTAGCGATAACCGAAACCGGTGTGATTCAACTTATCGTGTGGGAGTCGGTACTGAAAGCAATAATCAGTATTGGCTTCCCCCTCAAATGTCAAAGCGTGCTTCCGAGAAAAACCAATAAGCAGACGCTTAGACAAATTGTGAGGGAAATTGGGAAATGATGCTGAATTTTAAATTTAGGGTCTCTGAAAACGTAGGCTTTGAGGAGCCGTATTCCGAAACCGTTTTGTGACTCAATCGAACCAATCGCTATGCTGCGTCTTACTTCAAAAAACAAGCTAAGTACGAGCGAGACTCACGCACGAAGTTTTCCGTACCAGTAAAGAAAAAATTTCGCAATGTAGAAGTACTGCAGCACCATCTAGTATTAAAAAGGAAGAAACTAGCAAAACACACATTATTGTGTAAGAGCCCCTCTTAAATATTTAATTTGTTTTGTTTTTAGTATTTGTTGTTACAACGGTAACAGAAATACATATTAACTATGACAACGGAATTATAAAAATCGAATTAGTTGTGGATAGCCTATCCGACACTTATCAGGAAGTAATGCACCCTCTATATCTGTGTGTTTATACTAGTTATAATGCATATAAACAAGCACATCTGTATTCTAGAATAATAACGTTTCGTTTTCCCACAATTAGCCGCAAATAACTTATTCTCTGCTAATTATATTTATATTTTAATGGACATTATTAATTTCGCTAGACGGCGCTACCCTCTTTGTTCTATTATTGAATTATCAATAGCCTATATCGAAACATCAATTATTTCTTTTAATTAGTGCCCTCTTCTTGGTAAGAGGGGTCAACGAAAATTGTCTGGGGCTAGTTATGTTACCGGGAGTAAATCAGGATTTTAGTGGCGTAGCTACATGGTGGCGAGCCGGCAAAATGCCACGGGCCCCTAGCCGGAAGGGGCCCCCGATCAGCCCCCCTAGACAAGTGGCGAGCGATTATTTTTTTACAATAATCGCTTGACGCGTTTTTGTATTGGATTGACATAGTGGAACGAAAACAAATTTGCCACGGGCCTCGAACGGTATAGTTACGCCACTGCAGGCTTCATAGGTAGCGTAAGATACAAAATTGAAGCGGCACCTTGCTTTTCGCGGTTTACACGTATTAAGTAGATAAGTAGGTAACTAAACTTTAACTAAATTTTAAGTGACTTAATTTTGAGTGTATGTCCGAACGTATTTAAGTAGTTAAGCTTTTTAGTTGACTCAGCATGGACAATTAACAACGTACAGAAGTCGAAAATTTTGTCATTAAATTTGTTATTAATGAGGTTTTGGAGGGATAAATTATTGAAATACCTAAATTAAAAGGAGCACGACGAAACACTTTACCCAAAATACGCCACTAATAAACGCCACTAAATATACCTGTCCAAACGTGTCAAGTAATAAGTCCCACTTACCAACTTAATAGAAAAAATAGAAACATTTGTAATTTTCTGGTTAAGTAGTAACTAAATTTTAAGTTGCAACACGTTACAAAATTTTGTGTTTACATGCAATTAATAACTTAAAATTTGGTTAACTACTTATCTACTTAATACGTGTAAACCAGACATTACGTTGTTGAATATTTACATTCGCTGAGACACAGCGAGACCGCCCGAGTGCGAGAGTGTACATGCACTCGCTTCATCTCGCCTGTCAGCCGCTTGCATGAGTCTCGCCACGAGACACGCGAGTGTTCAGCCTTTATAACAAATTGCCCCAAATAGTCTTGAAATAAAGTTCTGTTTTGCAGCAACCCTTGTCTGAGTTTTTAAAAAAAAAAACCACAAAGTTCACTAACACTACTTTATTTCACTAAAAATACAACACTGATTTTTAATGACTCCCCACACATTAACTATGTGCTAAACTAGGCACTGATCGCGACGGCTCCCGGATTCTAACTGAACTGAATAAAATATTAAAATAATCGCGATGACTAAAAATGCAACGTTAACGGAAAAATAGAGAAACAGTGGGAAATGCTTATTAAGAATATTGTGCATACTAGCTAGGGTTGTAACAGTTCGAAGACAGACAGACAGATAGACTGAGATTTGCTATAGGGTCTAATCCTAAAAGGGTGCCTTTTAGGTCAAGTAACTTTTTCATGTTATTAGGATGCCATCAGGAAATATTTTTCTCCGGGACTCAAAGTATCTCTTTACCAAATTTCAGCAAAATCAGTTGAGCAGTTTGGGCGTGAAGAGGCAATAGACAGATACACTTTCGAATCAATAATATTAGTATGGAAGTATGGATAGCCTTATGACCCGGATGTGAACGTGTGAATAAAGGCGGGTGCACATTACGCAACCCGCAATCCAATAAGCCGGCGCCATCGCATCTGCACCCGCCCTAATGCCATTAACAGACCTTGCTGATCATTCCTCAGAAGCCACACTTATTATCTTGTAAGTCATGCTTAATCATTCACATTATATTGTCTTACTAGACATAATGTGATTAGTTATTAGATAAAATGTCAAATTGTGAATGATTAAGTGAAATTCGTTGCGACGAAATTCGTTTATCACGAAAGAGCTGTACATTTTTTCGAAATAAAAAGTATCCTATGTTCTTCCCCGGGACTCAAAGTATCTCCATATCAAATTTCAGCAAAATCGGTTCAGTGGTTGAGCGTGAAGAGGTAACAGACAGACAGATAGGCTGACAGACATGCTTTACTTTCGTTTTTATAATATTGGTATGGATGTACAATCAGGGAAGTTGAAACAAAGCCAAATCGCGAATCTAAGTAAGTTGGCCGCGATATGTTAAACGTAAAAATGACGTAGGTCCGTCAACTGGCTCTGAGTCAATTTCCCCTATGGTACTTAAACTAGATTTTTGACGTCCTTTGTAAAATGGCGTTAAATATTAATTTTGATGCCAATACGTTTTTCCAAGATCAATCAAGTCAATTGATTACTTCGCTAGAATAATAATAAACAAACAGACAATCACACTTTCCCGTTTTTTTATTATTAGTATGGAAGCTATACCTAAACTAGATTTGCCCGCGTCTTCGTTTTTTACTAAACATAATTATCTTAACTTGCACAGTAGATCATAAATCTTTATATTGAGTGAAAGTAGAACACATAGGTATATCTCGTCTCCAGGAATAATAATAACAAATACATAATTAATTAATTATTATTACTTGAAATATAAATATTACTAATATATTAATATTTTAATTATTATTTTTCCCTTTTCTCAGAAGAGACGGAGCGGAATTGCCGGTTCCTTTCGTCGTTTGTCCACCGCACGCCGTTACCGAGGACAAGATTATTTTGGACCGATAAAATGCAACTTTATGACCTAGGCTATAGATTCCATTTTCTAGCGACATTGCTCTATCGTCCATGTCGTCGCCGTCATTACTGGCGTATTGGAAAATAAAACCTATGTCCTATGTCGTACAGTGGCATTTTATCTGGCTGAAATAATCTCGTTCTCGTTAGACGGCGTTGGCGGAAAGACAGCGTAACAGAGACCACAGTTTTCATTTTCCTCTATGCCACCAATAATCGTCAGTCTGGCCCCGGGCTAAGTACCCAAGAGACTTGTGTTACAGGTACCAGTCAACGGAAATATATTTAATACTTATATACTATACACATATTTTACATTTTTATTATATGATACACGTTTTAATACACATCAAAGACCCAGGAACATTGAAAAACTTTTGCCCCGTCGGCGGGATTCGAACCCGCGACCCCCGGCTTAAGCTATTAACGCGCTTACCAACTGAGCTACAGAGGTCGTCGAATGGTGGCATTAACATGGGCGTTAGGTCAATGTCAATTAGAAATGAAACGTCATAAAGTGACGTTTTAAAAAATGAAACTTACAGCCCTAGGTCATAAAGTGACGTTTTAAAAAATGAAACGTACAGCCCTAGGTCATAAAGTAACGTTTTGAAAAATGAAACGTACAGCCCTAGGTCATAAAGTGACGTTTTAAAAAATGAAACGTACAGCCCTAGGTCATAAAGTGACGTATTAAAAAATTAAACGTACAGCCCTAGGTCATTAAGTGACGTTTAAATAGTCCAAAATAATCTCGTTGGCGGTGACGGCTGGCAGTGGACAAACGACCTTATGGGGACGGAATCTCGGAGCCGCGTTGCCATAGTTACTAATCCTACTATCGACGTAGATAACCTTGAACATAACTATAATTTTTAAGCAAACTACAAAGCGGTATACAAAACGTGTGTATCGAGCGATACCCCTGTAAAGGGTTGACTCTGACAATAGTGAAATTATATTTATTTTTATATTATTATTATTATTTTATGATATTTAGGAGGCAAGCGAGCAAACGGGCTACCTGATGAAAAACAACTGCCGACACTCGTAACATCCGAAGAGTCGCAATTGCGTTGCCGGCCTTTATGGGGAAATAGGGAATGTGGGAAGTTGGGCCACCGGTAAACTCACTCACTGAACAAAACACAGCACAATTGCGTTTTACGCCAGTTTTCTGTGAGGCCGTGGTATGACTCCGGTCGAGCGACCCATTCGTGCCGAAGCATGGCTCTCCTTTGGCAACTAGTATCTCATTGGTACACGCCTCCACCGGAGTTCGAACCTGCACTCTCTCGAGTACGAACCAAAAGTTTTTTCAACTAGGCTGCGGACGCTCTATAAATCTATTATATTTATTTAAAATACCAATTAACGCCTGATAAATAAATAAAACACTTATTCGATTCGCATACACATTATATGCGACAAATACAAATAAAGCAAAAAAAGACAAGTAAAAAACAGTCAAAAACAAAAAAAAATAATTCAAGTCTAATTCAGCAGTTATATAAATAAAACTAGTAAAAAGTTGCAAAAACATAGAAATTTCTAGTTGAGAGTCACAACTTCAAAAAATAAAGAACTAGGGCGGTTTGAACGCCGTCCCCGTCAACGATTACTTGGTTTTGGACCCATAAAATGCAACTTTACATCTAAGCTATGGGTTTTATTTTCTAGCGATATTACTCTAGCGTCCATGTCGTCGTCGATCTGTAGTGACGTAGAGCAAAATGAAATGCTTCTACATGGTACGAACTCGTAGACGTTCTACGAGCGCTACGTTCAGACCTTGCGGTGCTACGAATCGCAGAAGGTAAGTTTTTCGTTTTTTGTCTATGGGCAATTCCTCCAGGAACTAACCGCAGGGCCAGACTGACGTGGTTTAAAGCGTCCACAGATATTATTATTATTATTAGAATACATTCAATACTAAGTATAAAGTAAGTTTGCAATTACACGTTAAATTGTTACTTCTTAAGGCAAGAGATAATGAAAGAATTTATTTTGCTTCTGAATTTAAATTAACATACAGGTTATTTTTTGTACTAAAAAGTATAATACTGTTCTTGCATACCCAAAAGAGTTGTGGTATGATTTTCTTACGCACCAAAAATTTCCTACAGCTAAAATGAAACACCCCAAACTTTTGCGATCGTCGTCAATTTTCGCCTCTATGCATATATACTTAGAGTTCAAAATATGAACAATTATGCTTACAACCCGTAATGAGCCAAGGATACGTCTTTCTCAAGTTTAGAGCAACTTCAAGCAACCTTACAAAGGCCGATTTGGTACCCTATTAATGAGTACACTATGACGTCACGACTTCCTACGCAAATACTGATAACAACAAAAGCAATATTCAACTCTTTATCCTTAAGTATAAAGTTTAAAATCAAATACAGCAAGTACTGCGGGGATCTACAATGAAATTTTAACTCTAAACTGCAGGGATAAGGTTGTATTTTCAGTAGAGGTTTCCACGTGACGCATATAACGCAACACGGGAAATTATTATAATGACAGGTGTACAAAATCAGCGCCGCCAGTGGCGGTGATGGAAATTGGAACTAATTTGATGTTCAGGACTAAAATGTATGCAGCGTGGTGAATTTTGACCGACTTTGAATCGCAGAACCGTTGTTTATTAGAAAACTTTGATTCCTGTGAAAAAAAGGATTATTTTGGTGCAATAGAGTTACAGGTGTTATTTGGCTTTACTTTTAAAAAAAGTAAATACAAGCTACGGAATATAACATAGGAAACATGTTCCACGAGACTTAAGACCTGTTGCTCAACTTCCTCATAAGTGTCGAAAAGGCTGTCTGCAACTTTTATGACAGATTCTTATCACGAAGTGGTGAAACTGGCCCTTAAAAAATATGTACATCATTTTCAATATTTAGGCTGAAAACAAACTGATCAAACGCGACTGACAGCCCATACAAAAACGTCCGCGACTGACGTCAGACGCGGCCTACAGCCCATACAAAAAAGTCCGCGACTTACGCCTTATGCTTTGTACACTTAAATCAGTCGCATCCGATCAGTATGTCCACTTTAGGCCTTAAGGGGCTGACTTTAGATGACAGTTCGAAAGGAACTAATTTCAAACGGAAATAGTATGAGAACAAGAGACTCCACACTAAGCGGATTTGGTACGGAGTGAAGTGAGTGTGCGGATGACAGTAGTTTTCCTGAAGCTATTGGCCGTGTTCGGTAGTGTTTTTTGACGCATGCGTTTTCATCTATGAATTTTACTGCGCAGATTTTACTCTATGGTCTGCGCAGTATAAAATTTCACAGTGCATGGGTCAAAAAACGCTACCGAACACGGCCGAACGAAGTAAAGTAAGTGGATGACATTGACAATAGTTTCAAGCAAACTACTGTCAAATATCGCACTTACTTCACTCCTTACAAAATTCGGTTCTTACGTGTCTTACAATGAGTAATGAAAACTAATGTAATCATTTTTAATCACCTTCAGTAATAATCGTTTTACTTTAAAATTTCCCACAAGACAATAAGACGCTTGTCATACATAATGATTTATATTTTTTGAATCTATATTCTTTGACGACCTCTGTGACTCAGTTGGTAAGCGCGTTGGTAACTTAAGCCGGGGGTCGCGGGTTCGAATCCCGCCGACGGAGCAAAAAGTTTTTCATTGTTCCTGGGTCTTGGATGTGT
>JAOTAV010070574.1:0-13568 GCA_026546445.1 Cyclargus thomasi | reverse complement strand
AAAAACTTGCTCCGTCGGCGGGATTCGAACCCGCGACCCCCGGCTTAAGCTACCAACGCGCTTACCAACTGAGCCACGGAGGTCGTCAAATATATTTATACTTTAAATTATAATTTACCCGTAAATAATCCAGTTGCTTGTGAAACTCCCTCAGCTGTCCGTCGTCGTCGTTATGCGGTTGCGGCAGTCGTTGCGACTGTGCGCGTGCGCTGCCACGACACCGCGCGTACGCCGCGATGGCGGCCACTAGTGCGATGCAGAACGCCGCGCCGCACGCGCCACCTATTAGTACCTAGAAAGTATTGGCAATTGAATTTATGTCGATTTCTGAAGGGAAGTGCAAGTTATACAAAGTTCACGAGTCATCTTGTAATGGTATAAAAGTATGTTTTTAATATATTTTTTTTGGTATAAAATCGGATCTAAACATTTCAAAAACAAATGAATGCCACTAAACTCCATTTATACAGAACTAGAGGTCGCGCTGCGGTCAAAATTTGACCAAAAATATTTAAATTAATCCATCAATCACAGACTTCAATTTGGCACAAAGGTCTCGTTAGGTCCAGGCCATTACATTTTATTTAAAAAAACAATGACCTGAACCATAAATAATAGAATATTTTGTGTATGATAATTGTGTCATGTCAAAATGTTGTAGTGGGCGTAGCCTTTTATATATTAATAATATGTAAAATAAAAGCATATTTTAAAATAATATTGGTATTCCACGCTCGTCCTCCATATCAACTATAACTGAGTGAAGTTTCATGCTTTTACGTCAACGAGTCTTTCGTAAAAAGGGGTACAAAGTTTTCTGCTCATGTATAACTAGCTTTTTCCCGCGGCTTCGCTCGCATTAAGAAGTATTTTCATATATAGATATTGTTATGAATAACGTAAGTTGTATGGCCAAAATCTGAAAGAACTACGAAACTTTACACAATAACTTCTGCCCGACACATATTATGACACATAATATGACTGCCATAGTTAACTTTTAAAATACATTTCACAGCAGCCCATAAACATGTTACTTCCTTTAATTATTTTAAGCCATCGTTATACCAAAATTAGTTGCAGAGATATTTCGAAAATGTCTGTTCCTAACTACTGTAGCCACACTAAATAAACTATCATCTAAGCTCGGCTTTGAAAAAGAATTTATTTACTCAGAATCCCATTAAGATTCAACAAAATTAGTGGTAAAACCCGGTTCATTTGTATCGTGTGTTTTTATGTAGTGTGACCCATTTCTGGCACATCTGGTATGCAGCTCTATATGGTCTATTTTAATTATCTTTCATGCGCGTTTGAAGCTTATAATCCCTGATGTGAGTTATGAACCGCGTGTATCAGAGATAAGAACCACTCGTGGTATAGAGCAATAAAATTAATTAACGGTAGCTGTTTAAATGTGCAATTTTATAATGTTCATTTCATTAATTTCGTAGGTAACACACCATAAAATTTTTGAGGTTGCTGACTGTTAATAACTAAATGTTTGTAGTAGAATTTGATCTTGAAGTCAAGAGAAATCTGAAATGCAGCTGGATGTTTAAGTTTTAAAAGCAAATTGATTACGAAATTTCAAGGTTAAAGGAGAATTTAGCTTATTTAAATCGGAAATTGCAGATCATGGTCTACACTTGGGAGTAAGGGTGCCCGCCGTGAGTGCCCTTATAATTTTAAGATACAGCGCCACTGTTGTTGTACACTATAGTAGGCAGTAGCTGTTTTTTTTTACATTTTTTTTAATAAAAAAGGGTCGTCTTTGAGCTTTTCGCCCCTATCCTTTGTTTGTCTCTTTCTTTTATTTGGTTTAGTACCAAGGATCTCTTTGAAACTTATTAGAGTTTGGAAGAAAATATTCTAATATGAGTCAATCACGTTCCTTATTAAATATTATTGTTATATATTATTTTATGTTAGTGTTTTATGTAGATATTATTTAAGGATTGATTTAACTGGCAGTAGCTGGTTATAAGTTTTTTACATCCAACTTTGCTATACGAATCGGAGTTCATTCGGTCGCCGTACGGTCCGTGCGCCGTGCTGCTGTATAATGTTAGAACAACTGAGCTCAAGGCGCGGCGACCATGTGTCGAACGTGCCTACAGTCAACATACTATAAACAAAGCGACCGTATATGGACTTGTATATACGTTTTTACATTAATGCGTTGTAGCAGGTAGGGTCGTGCGCCGATCCGATACTTGAGGGGTTAAAACCCTGCACACACTCACCTCATTATAACTATGCGCGGGGTAGCAGACCCTGCCCATGAGGTGGTCATCGTGTGCCCAGGACTCCTGCGTGCCGGCGGGGCACCGGTCCACGCACTCACCGCCGGGGTACACCAGCAGTCGCGCACACTTCACACACCCGTCCGCCGCGCACCGCACGCACTCCGCGCCGCACCCTGCAAGAGAAAGTTGTGAAAATCCATCCTTATCCTCAATTACAATAAGGCGCGTATTAACAGTCAGCGCTTAGGAACCATCCATTAAGTACGTCACACGGAAAAGGGGGAAGGGGGTCGTCGAAGTGTGACATGGTGTGACAAAGGGGTAGGGTTTTGTGACATCACATTTAACATTTAATCTCAACATTTAAAATATTTATGTGGTTTAAATTTTTAGGTGCAAAATTGTAAATTTTTAAGTGCAAAATTGTAAATTTTGTGCTGTCAGAAAAGGGAGGGGGAAAAATGTAACCACCTGTGACAAGTGGTGGGGAGGGGACAAAAACTATGAAATTTGTGGGACGCACTTTATGGATGGTCAAAAAAAATTGAGATGCTGTCTTATATAGTCTCTTTAGGAATTAAAACAGCATCTTCAAATTTTTGATCATGATCTTAAGTATTAAACGCTGACTAATTATTTAGGGTAATTGACTGAAAACGCTGACTAATCATTACGCCTTAGGATCTGTTTCACCGTGCTTTGTTAAAGTTTCTAATAGGCTATCCACAACTTTTCTGACAGATTCTCCATACAAAATCTGTCAAATAAAGTTGTATCTGTCAAATAAATAGCGGTGAGACAGGCCCTCAGTATAACTACTAGGCCTAGACTTTTACTTAATATACTATTGCGACAAAGCGGAGGGTCGGTATCCTTACTTATATTATACTAGCTTTTGATCGCGGCTTCGCCCGCGTGGAATTCGAAAATATACGGATATTTTGCGAAAATTAAGTCGATTAGGTGCTTGAGGGAAGGACAAACAGAAAAAACCCCGCTTTCCCATATACTTACTAATATTATAAATAGGAAAGTGTGTTTATTCGTTTGTATGCTTGTCCTTCCTTCACACTACAATATCATAGTGACTGTGATGATGAAAGTATCTCCATACCAAACTTCAATCGAAGAGGTAACACACAGACACACTTTCATATTTACAATATTAGTATGGAAACTGTATGGTTTATCAGGTAGTTTCTAATAGTGACTTCAACAATAACTGTCACTTTTAATGGCGTAGTAAACGAGTACGTCCTACGACATAACAGGTATGAATGGCTCGTCAATAACCCCGTTACTCCAATACCTACGCATAATTTGCTGCTGACCCCAATAACACTGCGGCGACACCATGTGACAAGCCGTTGTAACTTTTTTCAACTGCTTCGCTCGCATACACTATTGTGTATATTATAACTTGTTTATTATAAAAAGTGATGTATGTTTTGATCGTTTTCTATTTTTAAAAGTATAAAAGAAATATCTTACTATATAGATAAACTTTAAGATCTTATGCGCATGGGAAATGCCCTTATATGCGTTTTAGTAGAGCGAGTATGCACAAAAATTGCTTAAAGTTTAACCATTTTGCTATCTACTGCTTATCTGCTTTCTCGGCGTAGTTTTATAGATGTTATGAAATTTATCTATTTATGTTAACGGTGTGAACTTTTTAGAACTGTTTTTCTTTATTACCCGTTTATCTTTAGTCCCGTCTAGCTTTTATCTCATTAAAATAGATAAGATACTATTAACTTATTTCATGCAAAGTTTCGACCTCTCTGCATTCTTTGAGTAACAATTTTTGTGTTCTGTAGATAAACCACGAGTTTGGAGTAATAGTATTTGTCGATACTCGATATTGACTGCGTAAAATTTTAGTATGGCAATTTTAGTTCCGCGAGTTACTGCTACAGACGCTGTAAAATTTTGCCATGCAAAAAACTGACGTAGTCGCTATCGAGTAACGACAAAAAGTATTGCTTCAAATTCATGGTAAAGTCACGGTCCCCTTTGTTTATCATTATTTTATAACACACCAAAGTCTTGACTACATTGACTAGTGTTCATCAAACTATATTATAATATCATTGGCGTATCTAGGTATCTAGACCCAGTTTTCGGGGGGAAGGGGGGGCGGTGCTGAGCTTAGTAACTAGTGTCTACTCTATCTGTGGCTTTGGCCAGGAACATAAAAAAATATTAGAAACAACGTGACACCCGCTACTCCGTTGCGCCAAAATTCTTTTATCGCGCGGGAACCATACATTTTTCCGGCATTATAAAAGTATTCTCCAGATCATTCTGGAGTGGGCAACAGAGCATTCTGGGGTGGGCACGGACCCCCCACCTTTATACGCCTACGTATAATACACCTTCTACGAACAACTTAACGATTGTTTGTTTGATGTTGTTCGTAGAACCATCTCGTTTTTTGATGTCAAACAAAAACACTGCACAAAATCATATTATTTTCTTTTTATTTTCATATTATCATTGTTAAGTTATGTCAAACCCTCTGATCGATCTCGACCCGATGTACTGTGTATCAATTTCTCTGATAGTACAGCATTTGTAATCAAGTACTTCAGCACTAGACATCTAATTTGGTCCCACGGGGGTAAATACCCGCTTAGGTATACAGCCTCGAACCCTCCATATTTATGAGTGTAGGCGCTTAGCAATATCAGTAGGTGTTAGTATCTAATTTGTTCGCTTTCTAAGGGAAAGCGAGGTAATACGCGATTAGTGTGCCAACTACCAGCGCTCAATTAACGGTACCGATCGAACAGGCTACTTTTGTCTACGTTAATGTTGTATGGTGCTAGAAAAACTGTTGCAGATATTACGTCTCGCTTCGATTGGTAATGCCGAGCCGATTTTTAACGTATATGTAGTGGTACCGCGGTATTACGGGTGATGGTACCACGATTGGTAAGCTGCTGCAGACACAACTAAATTGGAGTGAGCAAACTCTGCCGCAGTTTGCCAGGTCGCAGCGGAAAAATCCGTCTGAACCTTACAAATTGTATAGAGACGGATGCGTGTATCGCACACCTTGACGGAGACCTTTTAGTAGATTATAGTAGGAAATTGATATTATAGAATAAAATATAATAAAACATTTTAAAAAATTAAGACAGTCGATGTAAACATTAGAGGAGTTCATTCGTGTTTCATACATTTTTGGGCCATTTGACATAATTACCGACCAGACCAAAAAGTATGATATTGGATTTCAATAGATCATCCTTATAATTTGTTACTATAGAACTTAATCTATGTGCCCATTAGTTACGAGACATTAGAAAAAATAAATTTCATCAGTTTATCAAAAACACATCTGTTAGAAAATGGGCATAGAAAAACCCTGCTTTGCCACGAATATATTAGATAGAAGGAAAAAATACTACAACCTCAGGAGACATCGGATTAAAATAGGGATTTCACTGTGATGTCACTTGTGACAAGTTGGATGACGGAGGGCCCAAATGTACCTGGATGATATTATATATTATGAGATACTGCTCTCATTTCCGGGGAGGGTAACTAAAAGATTAATTGGGCGTAGTTGGCTCATTGCTGCCGTTCGTAATCTGAGAAGGGAAAATTAATATAATGTCATCCAGGTACATTGGGCCTCCGGTCATCTGACTCGTCACAAGACAGTGCAAGCGTATTTTTAGCCGTTTTCTCGTAAGGCCATAGTATTTTTTCCTTTTATTTAATAATTTTGGAGCAAAGCAGGGTTTTTCCATACCCATTTTCTATCAAGATGATACAGGATGTTTTTTTGGTAATTTGATGAAAACTATTTTTTATTGTCTTGTAACACCGTAACTATTGGGCACACAGATTTGGTTCGTTAGTAACAAATGATGAGAATGATCTATTTTATCCAAATATCATACTATTCTGTCTGGCCGGCAATTATGTCAAATGGTCCTGAATGAATAATATCCTTTTTTAACCACGTAGAATACATTGATAAACAAATGATTTTTTTTGGTAGAAGCTAAAACGGACAGATCTAAAAAGTAGATTTCAGTAGAAATAGAATAGAGCAGCGTTTTTGGTACATCGTCTCACGAGTGATTTAAAAGGCACACTGCTCCACTCAAAATTCTTTAATGCGACGGGACCACGGCCCGTCAACAGTGTGCCATTGCACATTTTGCACTTCGCTGAGCCCTGGCCCGGCCCGGCGCGACCCGACACGCTCCGTCAAAGTGTGCTCGTACCTTATTTCGTCACGTTTGGAATTTCTTGCATTAATTGAACATCTTAGCCTTTTCATAATCGCCAATGTTCGTTGTTTGTTATTGGGCACGATCATCGTGCAAGCGTCGACATAATCGGCCGGAGTACTTTTTGAGAGCTTCTCTTCATATCACAATACAGACGATGACAGGCGAGTACGACTGTGTAGTGGGCATACTCACCTTTGTCAGCCGACATTCGCCTATATTCGCCTTTGAACGGCGAGTTGACAAAGTACTACGGCCGACGTGGACGCTTGCACGATAATCGTGCCTAATAATGAACAACGAACATTGTAGGTCCTGTATTACAAACTGAAAATGATATATTATGTCATAAAGTTTTACACAAACGGAAAACATGTTCGGAAAAATTTTAAACATTAGGTAAAGAACTTAATTCTACTAATGTTGTAAGATAATAATCAGTTGCGACAAACTGTTATTCTTTCCTCTATTTGAAACTAGAGTATTTAACAATAATATTAGCTAACGATGTAACATTTGGCCTAGCTATTATATTAATTAAATGCCTTTTATGATTACTGTAAACACTTGCTCAAATGTTTCCGAATTATTATGAAAATTTAATTTACGTAATAATTATTATGTTCGCGTAAATGTTGAACTTCCACATAAGGACGAAGTTTCACTTTCCTATAGGAATTAACTGTTATTCTATGTTACGATAATTTATAAACAATATTATTTGTTTTCTTACTTAATTCTTAAATCATACTTAAATAGTATCCTCAAAAGTGCTTTCAAGCAAAATATTCTATAATTATTTGTAATAATAAATAAAAGTCATAGAATAAGAAATTTTTGTAACGATTATTTTCTGAGAAAATTAATTTCTTTCTGGAAATGGATTAATATTGCTCCAAAGACCTTTAGAAGGATCCAAGAAAATTTCGCCTTTGCCTATAAAGCATTTTTAATGTAATAATTAACAGTTAAACAATAATTGCATCATTTTTTTAACAATTTTTTTAATCTCTCTAGTCTAGAGACTGCCGTTTTACTTATCACTGCCTATCACACGGTAGCCTGTTAAGCCAAGTTCACGTACAACAGAACTGGCGAGCATGTCTTCTACTAAATCTCTTTCATAATTATCCATTTGAATAAGAGGAAATCTGTAGGCTCTATTATTTATGACTTACCGTCACTTGCCAGAGATACGCTTGTTACTCAAGGTAATGTTCCATAGAAATCTAGTTTCCTTACCCATAAGGCCCAATTTTCGATGAATTTAAAGTATGTTTTGACCCAAAAACGACACAGTTAATATCCCGTATGCAGGTGCAAGAATATAATTTAGTATTTCTGCAGAACAGCCAGGTGTGATTAATGATTTTTGTTATTAATGTACCTAACTCTGTGCTGTGGTGTTTCTAGAGCGCGTTTCGGTTCGTTTTGATCTAAACCTGGGCTGTCCTTTAGTGTTTTACCATCATCATGATTCATAACTAACATCATCAACAACACATCACAATTTAGGTCTTTTTTTTTAAGAAAAACCGAAACTTGTTTTAAGCTTACACATTATTTTATTAGCCTTTTAGCGTATGATTAAGCAAACTTTTAGGTACTTTAATACATGCGAAAGTACCGATTTAGGTATTCAAAGCCTACTCGTATTGTTTACCTTGTTACTCTTTGGTCTAAGTATTATGATGGAGTAGAGGAGCACGAAGAATACACACGCTACTTTTCTTCTTTGTGATATTTTTATAAGTAGTACCTCCGGTATAGAGCGGCGCTCTTGACCCGTTACGAAATTTAAAAAATACAGTTCTCTAGGGTACTAGGTTTACGCTTGGGCACTATAAAATTACCTTAATCATTATGTCACCGGCACAGAAACTGCTGTGAGCGTTTATTATTACTCGCGATATTGCTATTTGACTCTTGAAATTTGAAAATATTACTTACTGGTATCGTTGACGGGCGGCGGCGCGTCGGCGGGGCGGAGCTGCGCGCGCGCACCGACCACGAGTGCTAGCACCACCAGCGCCGCGCTCATCGCACCGCGCCGCGCCGCACGCGCATTGCGCTACTGTAAAGGGAAATTCAACTTTGAGTATGGCGATATAGGGTCCATTATGTCATTGCATGCACGCGCATCACGATACTCTTATGCAAATGTTAACCTTGTGTTTATCGAGTAGAGTTATAGAGTAAAGACTCTATAATTAAATAAAATAAAACTTTTTTTATGTAAGTTAAAGGACAAATGCACAAACAGATCACCTGATGGAAAAAAAACGAAGTCACCCATGGACACTAATTGTGACATCAGAAGAGTTGCAAGCGCGTTGCCGGCCCTTTATGAAGGAATTTTCTAAGGGAATATTATAAATGGAAAGGTGTGTTCCTTTGTTTGCTTGTCCTTCTATCACGCCCTAACGAAGCAACCAATCGACTTGGTTTTAGAAAAAAACTTAGTAGAAAGGATAGATAGGCAAAGTCCTGTAAAAACATTACGTTTCTAAAGCAGCCTACAAGAATGTACGTTATTTTGCGTGATTTATTAATTCCACGCGAGCGAAGCCGCGTGCATAAGCTAGTAGGTTATAAGGTTAAGTATAAATAGAAATGTAATAAAATTAAATAAAACTTAACATTACAATATAGCGAATATAATGTTGCTAGAGCCACGTGGCAAGAACATTAAACAGTACAAAAGTCATGACATTCCCGCCCGGCTTGTTTCCTTTTAAGTCCTAAATTGTAAGACATTCACAATTACAAAGAGCACGAACACAATAAAACGTTTTTGTCGAATTTGGGCACTGCTGTTGGAACAAGGAAACGGGAGTAAAAATAAAACTTTGTTTCATTAAGTAGCATGGAAGCAAAAATTCAATGACATTTTTGCGAAAAAAAGTTTGTGGGTGAATCAACTTTTTTTGTACCGAAATTTCTGCCTTTACGAGTTTAAATCGTAATAATTACTAATACCTAATTTAAATCTAATCATATACACACTATCTTAATACATAGGCCAATATTATAACTGAGAAATTCAGAAAAAATACAGTTTTTATAATATCGATACAGCAAACTTATTTTATCGATGAAAAATACGCTCATTGACTTTTTATTCAAAGATTTGTCTAGGATTAGACAAAGTTGATTCACTTTGTACCTATTTAGGACGTAAAGTATGTACTATGTACTATAGTCGGATTGAAAGCGCTTGGCATGGAATTTCATACACATGTTGACATTTTATAAGAAATTTGTTAATTTACAGCATTCTACCGTAGCAAAGATAAGAAATATTTGTAAGAAATACTTAATACTCAGAGCTAATTATTCTGATTATATTTTTGCTATGAATGTTTTGATAATATTGATTTTTATTTGTGTGAGGAAAATTTTGAAGTCAAAACAATATTAATATTCACTATTACATGTAATAAAAGAATATAAGAGTTTCTTGTCTCTAATTGACTTATAAACTGATTTGAATTAAAAATAACTTTTCTGTTAGCCCTTTTGTTCCAAAAACACTTTATGAGCTTATGTATGCTTTTAGGCTTTATGTATTAATTGCGGGAAAATGTGAAAAACAGGGAGAATTATTATTCAAACTCGCTTCTTTAACGACCTACTGGACTGATTTTTTGTTATTTGGCATAGATATAGAGCAGACCTTAGGAAAAGACATTAATTACTTTTAGAGTTTTTTTTCCATGATTATATAGACGGGCAAAAACGCCTACTGTATAAATAAAAATGCAAACAATATGGATAAATAATTAAACAAGTTAATAAAGCTTTATATTGTGCGAGGAATGCAATGATATAATCGTATCGAAGCCTTCGAGAATATGTAGCATAGAGTTTCCATAATGATCTTTATATCTATAGATTAGAGACCTGTAAAAGGCAAAATAGCTTAGAACGAGACTACTAGCCTTCACTTTTAATTCTAACATGTTAGTCATGACTGCCATGTCGCTTCAACGTTCCACTTTCAATTTTGTTCAAAACTATATTCGATTAACATAACCGGTTAACTAACATCGGCTGTTCATATCCGGTACCTACTAGTGATAAAAGTCCGGTAAAGAACTATTTTAAAATGGCAAACCTTCAACATTTTGTAATTATTATTTGTCATAAAACTGTTTTGATTACTTTGACATATAAATTCGCTAAAGTTATTATATTTTCGAAGAATTGAACAGTTTGAGCTAAATTATTATGTATAGCCTTCTAGCACAGTAAAATGAGCATTCTAGCTAGATTTTTATTCCCAAAAAATTGTTTTATTTTAAAATACCTATATTTTATGCTTCTATAATATACCGATTTTTGATGATAATTTGACATGGCACTTTAAGACCCAGGCAAATACGTGCGACATTTTCATAGCAAATACAAAAGAAACGCTTGTATCGAGTAAAACGTATTTTATAAATATTTATTTAATTTATAGAAATACAGGGAAATATTGATTTTGGGATAAGGTTCCTCAGTACTTACTGTGGCCTTCGGAGCTTATCAACGCTTGCTCCTATAAAATACAGAAACAAGCCCGTATGTATTTGACCGTTCTATTTGAAATTATTTCTATTGCACAAATATTGAATGAGGAACAAAATTTCGTATATTTTTTGCAGGATTTATCTTCTTATATGCCTTTTTTGTTTCGTTTTTTTACTTTTTGTTTCGTTTTTTATTGTCAATACATGTTAGTTTTATTTATAATTGCGATTGTGTTACTGACGTTAAATCTATCACTTTGTGTATCTCCTAACACTTCACGTTCGTAAAGTAATAAAGTATAAACTAATTTTCAATTATAAGATCTCGGGAACTATATGATTTCTGCGTGATAAGCAAATTTCGATAAAATAAATTTGTGATCAAGATCGCAGAGTACTTTTTTGAGGCGTAGAAGAAACACTTAATGGGTCCCAGTTTCGGGCACCCCGGGGGTATGTAGTGCGGGGAGTATCTAACCTATCCTAACCTTACCGATAGTTCAACCCCCAGATTCCTCTGAGCTCGCGCGGCAAGACATTCTTATACAATCACGTCACATAACAAACGGTGTGATTACTGTACGTGATGTGGGTCAGCTGTTTCGGTTAACAGTAAGGACTGGTTTGCAAATGAGCTGACATTGGCATTCGGTACGCCTCCTTACTCATTGTTTATATATTTTTTGTCCACTTAAAATACATTGTGAGGTCTAAAAGCTTTTTTAACGATCATAACGTGTTGCAATGAAATAACTTTATTGCGTGGGAACTGTACGTTTGTGGGGTTCCGTACCCAAAGGGTAAAAACGGGACCCTATTACTAAGATTTCGATGTCTGTCCGTCCGTCAATCTCTGGGCTGTATCTCAAGAACGGTAATAGCTAAAGAGTTAAATTTTCACAGAATATGTGTATTTCTATTGCCGCTATAACAACAAATATTAAAGGCAAAATAAATAAAATATTAAATTTTTTAGGTGGCTCTAGTACAACAAAAAGGTTTTTGCTTTTCTCCTTCCTGATTTAAAGCATTTGTCTCCACGGAGGCGAGGGTTCTATTCCTACCTGGACAATATTAAAATAAACAATGTTTTGCCCTTTTTTATTTTTTAAATTTAAATCTTTTTAAGAAATTTAAAACTTTATCATATTTTTTTTTTCATACATTTAAAACTTACAGAAATACGTTTCCCAATTTTTTGTTTTGTACCGGTACGGAAACCTTCGTGCACGCGAGCCCAACTCGCACTTGGCCGGTTTTTTTTGGGTTCGAAGTCCTTACACCAGACGTTAAAAGGATACAATCTTATCGCTTGACAGTAGCAAAAACTTTTGTTATTATAATAAACCAAAAAGTTTTATATGTTAATATATAGCATTAAGTTAGAAGTCAATTGTTATAGAAACATAGAATACCACACCAGCTACACTTCTCTATCTTTTTGAATTTCTGACGTCATAACGTACCTAAGCCCGAGCCAGGTTTTATTTGTAAGCAGCTGCTCATACAGACTTATGCTGCTTAATAGTATTTTGTACTATAACAGCTATGTAACACTAGGCGATCACCAAAACATTTTTCCTTCACATAATATATCAAGTTCAGTATATAACATAATATATTAGGTTAGTCGTAAACGACACACCTGTAACCACTTTATGTAGCTGGGGGAAGTGGGAAAGTTGTGTCGTAAAAAATACTTTTATGACGTATTTATTACATCCCCGTTTTATATCAAGTCGTTAGAAAACTCTTAAGAAAATTATATTATACTTGTGGCGTTCTTTGTGATTTTCCACGAATTTTTCAAGGGGTTGTGCTATTTTTAGGATACTATTTATTCAATTATTTTTTGTCGCAATTTGCGTAGATTTTTTTTTATTTTATTAATCCTGTCAACTATACGCGGTTTTGTTACCATCCGAATCTTATATAGCAGGCAAAAGTTTGATTGTTTTACAAGTACATATTTTATTTGAGACTAATTGATGACTAGTTGATGCCCGCAACTTCGTTTTGCGAAAATTTTATATCACGGGAACCGTACATTTTCCCGGGATGAAAAGTTTCCTATATATATCCTAGACTTAATAGCTATTAAATAAAAAAAGATTTATTTGAATCAGTAGTTCCGGAGGTTATCGCGTTAAAACAGACAAACGGATGAAAAGACAAACTGTCATTTTTTTGTCGATTCGTATTTTATTACTGTTCCTCAGTTTCACATTGATTAGTTTGTGAGAATATGAATTGTACAGACACGCCAATTTCAATGTTTAATTATATTATGTATAAATTACGTAAGAAAATCCTGTTATCTCTTCAGGCACAAGCCCCTATAACGATGTTGGTAAAAGTCAGCAAGGAAATGCTGGCAGCCCCGAGACAGGATATAGTACTTGATAATTTTATCCCGTATTTTTGTATTGAAGACATAAGTGGAAGAAGCAGATAACTAAAATTTTGCAACCATCGAGTATGTACTCGGTGTGTTCAAAAAGTATCGCGAATTTTGTGTTTTTTCAAAAATTATTTATTTATTCATGAATATTTAT
>JAOTAV010070563.1:0-13568 GCA_026546445.1 Cyclargus thomasi | reverse complement strand
ACAAAACATTCATTGTAATTTTATTAGGGGAAGTTTATATCAAAACAAATTTGCTGCAGTTATAAACAATATTAAATTAATTACATATAAAATTGGCAAAATATTTAACTTATAAATATCAAAGAAATTAAGTTTATCATTAGAAGAAAAAAAAAACTACGATCAAGTTGATAAAAAAATAGCATAAAAGTAAGTTTATAAGATATGTAAAGTAATAGAAAGAATAAAATTTCAAATATACAAAAAATAAGAATTCTTTAACATCACGCCTCTAATAATAACCCCAAGAAACAATAAAAATCGGTGGTTTGATTTTTAACCAATGTGTTGTTTTATATATAAAGAAATGTACAAACAATATATCCCTGTATATTTTAATTTTATCAAAAAAATCAGCTTAAGTTGTGCTAAAAAGCAACAAGTTAATGATTTTCAAGCGTCAAATAGCTAGGTTAAAGGGCTAAAAAATGAGAAATTTTTTCTTAAGCTACAATTTCTAATAATTCAAACCCTGAAACAAAGACTCTGCAACTTCTTTCAAGCTCTGTTTCAAAAAAAACATCCTTAAAAATTATAAAAAAAAGACATATTCTACCATGATGAAAATACTTTGTTTTATAAAAATTACCAAATAAGTCTTTTATTATCAAAGATGAATTGGTTTTGAGTCTAAAAATAAATCACCGTATCTTTCACAATAAATCATACAGAAGAAAGTTTTTTTTAGTATTTAGCAAAAGCTCAAGTTAACGTTATATAAAGAACAAAAAAATCAAATAGATGAATTTAATTTTTATCTCGTATAAAAATGACGGAGTTACTGCTAATATATTAATTAATTTTTTTAGTAAATATAAACTTTTTAAAAAGGTATAGAATTATATTTATAATTATGGATAATTTCCCTTTTTATAAAATCAATGAAAAATTTCAAAAATATAAATACAATTACAACCATCAAAGGTAACACTTTAATTAAACCTTTAGAATCAAGATATGGTTCGAGCATTTGAGGCAATGCAGACGATATTATCTAAATGAATTATATTTTTTGAATACTTATAATGAATTTTATAATTATTTAAACAATATTTATTGTTGTGATATCTTCCTTAAAACATAAAAAAAAGTAATTTTCCAAACTGCTTTTTGGTCGGTAATTGAAAAGAGCGACCCAAGCATGAAGATACTTTGATATTTGATCTTGACTACGAATACGCTATATTTTGTTACGTGCATTTTTTATTATGCAAATCTACAGAATATGCATATCTTGATGACCATAAAAATTTCTAATGCCAGTAGTAGGGAAATTGTTTACAAATTACTCTTAAATAAAATGTTTTTGGAAAAAATCTTAAGCAACAGACTATAGAAGAAAATACATTCTTAACAACAGCAAATAAAGTCAGAGAGTTTGCTAACAAGTCCTCTCTTACAACATTGATTTCTTTGGCTAAATTTAAACTTAAACTCACAAGGTATTTGAATAAAAAATGTGTTTTTAAACGGCAATAACATAATTATATATTATTATTAAAGTTTTATTCATTTTCGTGTAAATTTAATTCATTAAGTAATCAAAGCAATTATCCCCATTTTTGATATTAAATATTTTTGCTATGTTTTGAAAAATTTAATTAATTTTTGTTTATGACATTTATTAGATATTATTACTTGAATTTATTATATTATTGAAAATTTTTTTATAAATTTCTTACATGTATAAAAAAATAAAAACAACCACTGGCAATGTTACATGTTTTTCTGTATTTAATTATCAAAATTTTAATCACCCCAATTCTTGTTGTTTTAAAAAATCTGAAAAAAATAAAATATTAGTTTGATCTATGAAGATAAAAATTTGTTAAATTAATTGTACAAAAGTTTAAATTTATCGAGAGGATTTTTTAGCTTTATTCAAATACAAACATAAACTTTATTTATCTTATATTCTTTCATGTTTTATTGTCGAAAAAAAAATTTTTAATTTTTTACTTCTTTAGATAAATAATTAAATATGTTATATAAAAGAGCATTAAGAGATAATATATCTAATAAGAGTAAGAATTCATAAGCATAGTTGCTTTTATTTTTCATATAGATTAAAAAAAGCTTTAAATCTATTTTAGATTTGATGTTTAAGAATTTCTTCTATTTTTTGTTGCAAAGATATTTGCAATTTCTAGTATGTTTTTATTTTTAAACATAATAACATATTTTATTATTACTTCTGATGTTTGCTAAAACAAGAAAAGTAAACCCGCGTAATATATGTAATTCATAAAAAAAGAAATATAGCCAAAATATAACTAATTTAAATAACGATGTGGTAAAAAACATAATTTTTAAAAATATTGTCTTTATTGTAATTTGTGATAAATATTCTAAAACAAATCAAAAAGATATTTTTTCTTACACAAAAGTTTCATTATTACTTAAAAAAATAAGAAATAAAAAACAGATCCATGTTAACTCTATTTCTGTACATAATCTCATTTTTATGTTTTATTAATTCAAATCCACCATTAGTCAAATCAACTTTGAAAGAGACTGGCATATCACAAGAACAATTTTTATTTGATAAAATACAAAGAATGGTGGATGAATTTGATTCCTTAAAAGGATCATTGTTAAAATCAAGGTATAATAAAGCTATTGGAGAAGTATCAGGAAAAGAAGCAAAGTAAATAAACTATTTTTATTTAAAAATATCAAATTTTTTATTATTGATTACCAAGACGTAAAATATTTTTTAATCTAATTTGTGATAAAAATGTAATATTAAAAAAAAAGCCAATGTATAAATTCGGTTTCATAAAAAAAATATCATAAAACATTGTGTCATGATTTAATAAATTAGGAGAATTGAGTAAACAAACAATGCTGTTCTTCGTTTCTGTATATTGCTTGGTAGAAGAAGGGTATTTGTATTCAGTTAAGGCAAAAAGGTTTCTAACTTATCATCCTACCAAAGTCGAAAGTAGAATATTTCTTGCAGCTGAAAATATACGACCTAAAAAATTTCGTATCAATGAACTGAAGCCACCACATTCAGGGTCTGTTAGAATTACACCCGTAGAACGCGAACCTGGTGATGTGGTATTAGACAAATCTGGATATAATAATGATCTGATACAATTTGCTGAAAACGGCCAGGCAAACCAGATATTCACTTTAGAAATGCTTCCTAAGATGCTAGTAAAGCTAAAATCAGATGGTATGTGTTTTAATACTCCAGTAGATAAATATTATTTAAGAGCAGAAGAATGTGTTAATTTTGAAAAAGAACCCGGTCAATATTTTAGGTGGATCTCTGATGGTTTAGCAACGGTTATTAACAATCCATCAATCATAGAAAACCTTATAAAAAGTCAAAAAAGAAAATTTAATCGTTCCGACGTTTATGATAGAGAAGAAAATGCTTGTATTAATGACAAACCAAAACAAAGTCAAACAGTTGATATACCAGATATTTTTGATATGGCTATGTTGTCAAATATAAATCCTAATCCAAAGCCTAAGGCAAGCTTACCAAGGAATCCTTGTCGTCCGGAAAGCAATAATTATAACTGGGAGGAAGATGAGCTATTGTGGAAATTGCACCAATTTGATCGAATTATGTTAGGTGCTGCATTTTAGAAAATTAATTATTAAAATATTTTATCAAAGACATCTTCTTATAACTTTTCAAAAAAATTTAGAACTTTTATATCAAAAATCGTTTTTAATAAAAATTTATTTATATTTTGATTAACGATGAGAATAAGAACCTTGAGTTGGTTGGTGTGGTAAAACGGCTAAATTAGAAGACGGACAGCATTGCATTGTACCAATAGTTGGTTGCTTAACCTGTGGGTTTCCTGTGAAATTTCTCATGTCGATTAATAACGGCTGTTGACAAATTGCAGGCTTACAATTTTCCTTATCATCCTTAAAAATATTAGGGCCTGAGCTAGAGGGGGTAAAAATATCATTTTCTTTATTGTTCTCAAATTGATTATAGAAATCTGGGATACTATTGCTTCCCGCATCAAAAGTTTGTTCAGCAAATTTAGGACTATCTAATAAAGTTGATATTAATTCAACAGAGTCTTTTATATTTTCAGATTTTTTTAATTCTGATTCTTCGTGCTTTCTCTTTTTTGGTTCTTTGTATTGTGGTGCATCGGCCATCATCATGTCATCCAAACTTCTCTTCTTTCTCGGAGCCTTCTCTTCAATAGTTGTAGTGATCACCTGAGTTGAAACTGTAGTGCTTGTAATGGTTCTGGTGTAATCCAGAGATTTTGTTTCTGTTGCAGTTGAAGTTACAAATTCTGTTTTTGTTTCGTAAATTGTTTTTAATGTGGTATCACTTAATGTTAAGACACTTTTAACAACTTCAGTTGACGTAACAGTATAATGCACATCTTCTGCTTCTTGATTTGGTACAAGTTCAGATTTTAAACTAAATGAACCAGGAATATACATAACATGATGATCGGCTTCGTGTTCACTTTCAGTAGTATATTCATATTCTGTAGTTTCATCGCTTTTATGATCATGTTTTGGCCTCTTTTCTCTCTTTCGTTTATCTCTGCTCGTTACTAAAAACCTTTGCTCAAGATCTTCTGGATTACAGTTTTTAGCTGTTAAATTTAAATCATCATCCATGCTGAGACATTTATTGCCATATGATAATAAATGATGTTTGTTCACTTCTTTGACTTCCCATTTTTTCATCCCATTATCCTTTTTCTCCAACTTTAGGTTACCTTCATTATCTACTATCATTCTCTTATCTTGTTCAACCATAGGGCTTATTTCCACAAAATTATCTTTTTGTCCCTTTTCTCGAGAGATGACCCATTCTGTATTTTTGTCCTTTAAGGATGTAGCTCCGACAATATTATCGCCCTGTGGCATAATAGGACTTTTCTTATTTGATCCTGATTCATGTATAATTTTTACTACCGTTGACTCTGTGCCCCTGTTACTTCTAATACAAAAAGAAGTTAAAATAAGATGGAATATCATATTCTTATTTATAACTTCTTTTTTTATTTTTATTGACAAACTGTTACACTTACGTTTCAAATTTTAAATTTTTTTTTGGAATCAATAAAAAATTGAATTTATATGAATTTATTTATTATTTCTAATCAAATTATTTAGATTTAAAACTTGTAACTTATTTCTGATTGAATTATTTAACATTTTTTTACAACACTTCTTAGGCCGTCACAGGCAAATTATTTGGGTTATTAAATGGATTTAGATTATTAAAAAGTGAAAACGCAGGATGAGCTGATAATAATGATGATAAAGACTGTGCTATGTTTTTATTCTGTGGTGGGTTAGCTTGTTGTGATGGTTGGGAAGATTGATTTGCCGCAGGTGTGGGCACAGGTATTATCAATGGTTGCTGAGGCTGTTCTTTATTTTTACTTGTTTCTACAGATTCTTCTATTTTTTGAAGTTTTTTATTAATTTCATCAAATTCTTTTTTTTCCTCTAGATATTTTTTTTCCTCTAAATCTTTTTCTTCTTGTGAGCTATGTTTTTCAGGTTTTGGTGTTGTTAATTTTTCTGAAATATCTGAAAGAGATTTTTCTATTGTTTTAAAATCGTTGTCATAGCTTTTACCAGATTTTTCACTGCAACTTTTTAAATTTTCTTCTAAAACCTTTTGTTGATCTTCTAATTTAGCCAGTTTGTTTATTATTTCATTTAACTTATCAACTAATAAAATAGATACATCAAGATCATAATTTTCTTTGTGTTCATTTCTGGGGGATGAGTCCTTTTTAATATTTTTAATTGTATCTTCTATGTTTTTTAAATTATGGTTTTGAGATTTGATTTCTTTGTTCTTTTCTTTTTCATGATCTTTTTTTGAAATTTTGAGTGTAAACAAGAAATCTTTGTCAGAATTATTAATAGGACAATCACGGACATAAACTCCATTTTCTATTCTTTTTAAGCATTTTCCATTGGTTGTATAAATAATATTAGGCTCCTCATCATTACCTGGATGTAAAAATCTTGAACCCATATCTCGTTCTAGCCAAATTAATCTTCCAGTATTTTTTGATTCAGAAAGCGTTCTTCCACTGTTATCCGTAATTTTCAAAGATCCATCTGGTTGTATCTCTGAAAACAATTCATCTTCGATTTTCATTTCTTCATCATTTTTCAAAAGATCAACAAGTTCTTTTATTTCTTCGACATCAAGTTTATTGTTTTCTTCACTTGGTTCTGTTTTTACATTGTGGGTTGATGGTTCTAGAGGAGGCTGTGTATTGTTTACTGGAGTGACAGATGTTTGATTGACAGGTTGTTGCATATAATTAGGCGGCGGTCCAAAAGGTGGTAAGGAATATTGATTGGTGGGCACAGGATTAAAAACAGGAGATATGTTTACTTTTGGTGCATCAACAATGCCCACCGGTTGCTTTGGTAATTCATTAACTGCTGGTTCCTTTATTTTATCTTCATGCTCGTGATCAGATTCTTCGCCCAAATGCCCATCTACCTTCATATGTTTATTATCTTCTAAAGAAACTATTTGTAATTTATTTTTTTGGCAATTTATAAATAATAGATAAAAATAAACAAACATCTTTGTGTTTATCATATTTAGATTTTGAAGATTTTAGGTTGTTTTATAATTTAACTAAAAACGTTCTTTAAGCATTTACGATGCATATGTGTTGTTGTTTAAAACAAAACACGTTTGTTTTAAAAATTTTGTTTTATATTCAATCATAATTGTTCAATTTGAAATTTTCATAAATGATAATATTTTTACCAATGCTAGTTTTTAAATCAATTATTAACATTAGATCTATCAAGGATGGGTTGTATATGGATGAGAATGGAACATTTGTCGAAAATGAAAATATGAACATTTTTGTAGAATATGTCTTTAATTTTCAAGGCGCTCCAACAATGAAAATTATAGCAGCTAATGGAAAAACGTTGACGGTTAAAAAAGAATCATTGTTTTGGAGAAATGTTAAGGGAAAAGGGGGAACAAAATGGCTGTACATTCCAGTAGAAGAAAATGCCGGATTAATTTCTTCTGATAATGGATACTGTTTTAAAAGATTTGCAGATGAAATTAAATTAGAGGACTGTCCTGCAAGTAAAGAAGATTGGACTGACTGTTTTCTTTTTCAGGTAAAAATTGGAATTGACCCTGATAATATAAATAAATGCAAAAGAACAATCGAGAAAGCAAAGGATATAGATACTGATTATGAATGTGGCAAGAAACCAACAAAACCAACTCCACCTTGTTCGCAATCACCATATAGATCCAAAAGAAATATTAAAAGGAAAAAATACAGAGGTTATAAAGACATTGATTCAGATTATTATAGCGACCAAAGTAGTTATACTGAATCAGATTCATATTATAGAGATAATTATAAAAAAAGAGGAAGAAATTTTTTAATTAATACTTCATCAGAAGATTCAACAGAAAAATCAAAAAATAAAAATCAAAGTTTAGTATCCTCTGAGATAAACGAATTGTTTGTATTAAAAAATCTCCTTTCCAAATTTAAAAATACTTTGAAAACACATGAAAACACGTCAAATGATAAATAAATTTGTTTCACAATTTTAAAATATCAAGAATAAATAAATGTAAATAAAAAATGAGATATATAATTTTACTTTTATCAATTTGTTTTTTAGAAGTTTTTACATTAGAGACTTATGCCAGTCCACAAAAAAATGTCATATTTTTTAAGCTTAAAGATAAGGATGGATTTTTTCTGGTAAAAGATAAGAAACTTGCTAGAACAAAAGAAGAAAAAAATGCGTCGAATTTTCAATACATACCCAAATCTATGAAAAGTGGTATCTTGGTTAATGCTAATACATCGTGTATAAAGAATATTAAAAATAATTTTAGTTTAGTAGATTGTAATCTAAAGACCCTCTTTTCTGATGAGTTTTTATTCGCTGTCAAATTTAAAACTTAAAAGTAACATCGTTTCTAATAAATCTTTTTTTATTTCAATATAACATGATATTTCTTTTTTTTATTCTTTCTTTGAAAGAAATTTTTGTAAACGCAGAAGTTTTTCTTGAACAAAATCCTAAGGCGATAGAAGAACAATCATTTTTTGTAAAAAATGAAAAGGAAGAAATTTTAACCCCAAACGAGATGAGTAAACAAGCAATTTGGAAGGAAGACAGCAAAGCGACTTTCTTATACCAACCTATTATGACTATTGGATATTTAAAGTACAAAAATCTTTGTTTGGATAATAATAATAACCTTGTAAAATGTGGAGATTCTAGTGGTTCTATTGATGATCAGATGTTTATTGTAAGTGACCAACCCTCGAAAAAAGAAGATGAGAAGAAAAAAGAAGAGCCAACAAAGGAATCATTATCTGAGGAACCTAAAGATAGTGATATTTCAAAAGAGGAAACAGCATCTCAGTCTGCAAAGAAAGAATCTGAAGAAAAGAAGGAAACTCCTCCAGAAAAAGTCAAAGATGTTAATAAATTAATAGGAGAGGCTATTAGTATAATTGATACTGAAAATGAAGGTGAAGCCGGAAATAGCCCTAAAGATAAATCGAAAGACGAACCAAAAGGTGCTAGTAATACTGATGAGGAAAAAAAATTAAACAAAAAAAAGCCTGAAGAAGGCGGCTCTGACTTAGAACCTGAAGAAAAACCTACATTACCCGAAAATAAAAAGGAAGTTTTAAGCGTCGTAGAAATTGATAAAACTATCCCCCTTAATGGAGACCAGGAACAAGAAAAAAAGCAAACAGAAAGTCCTCAAACCACTGATGAAGAAAACAAAGAAGGTAGAAACGGAATCTTGAAATCCGATAGTGAAAAGGAGTCAAAGCAAATTAAGACAGATGAGAAGCCTGCCGGAAAAGGGACTAAGAAACGAGGCAGAATGGTTCAAAAAATTATTGATTCTTTTGAAAAATTAAAGAATAAATAAAGAGCTGTTTATTAAAGAGTATTATTTAAATATTTATTTTTTGTGAAAAAATAATTGAAATTTTTGACGATTCTTGTTTCATCTAAAAACTTAAATTTTAAAACACTGTCAAAATAAATGCTCATTATATTTTTAATAACTTTTTGTGCAAAAGAATTAGTTCAAATAGTTTCTCATGATGCTACAAAAGCATTAAATTCAGATGGAAAATGGGTAGATTGGTCGGAAAAGGATCCTTCTTTAGACTTTAAAGTTGAGTATGTTCTAAATAATGGGGATGCTTTTACAAAATTTAAAAACATGAATAATAAATTTTTAGGTGAAGATTCTAGTAAACCTGATGACAAAGGAACAGAATTCTTTTTTCTTCCTTACGGAGACATTGGAATCTTGATGAATGGAAATAAATGCATGAAGGTACACGGGGAATTTTATAAATTGTCTCCATGTGATCCTTTAAAAAGCAATGAATTAGATAAAGATTTATTCATTCATTTTTTTATTAAGCCAGATACCAATGAAGAAAAGGGGTACGATACAGCTATTAAACTGAAAAAAGAATCCATTGATCTTCTAAAAGAGAAAAATAAAAATGCAAACGGGAAAAAAATCTTAATTCTGGACAAGAATGAATTAGGCAGTTCTAATCCTACGAAAACTTCTAAAGAGTCCGAAACTACTACGCAGGAATCTAGTAATCGCAATAATTTAAAAGAAATTACAAAAAATAATCAGGCTATAAACTTATTCAATAAAGTTTTTCTGTCTGATTCAAATAACCAAGAATCAAATTTTAAAAAAAACAACCTTTTAACTAGTAACGAACAAATCAATTCGGATACAGAAAAAAGAAAAAAATTGAATTTAGAAGAAGATTTAGAAGCTTTAAAAGAAAAATTAAAAGAATTCATTAAACAGAAGAAATCAAGTTTACGAAACAAATTAAAAAAAATAAAATCAAAATCAAAAGAATTTAAAGATAAGAAATTAGAAGTTTTATCTTTGAGTAAAGAGAAATTAAAAAATGTTAAGAAATCATCAGAGGAAAAATTAACAAATCTTGTTGGAAATTTAAAAAATAGTTATAATAAGAAATTAGAATCCCTCCAAGAAAATATTGATAAAAAATACAACGAATTAAAAAGTAATTTAAAGAAAAAAGAAACCAATGAAATGCTTCACACCGAAATTAAGGGCAACGAAACTCACAAAAAAAGTTCACATGGGCATGAGTCACCGATTTTAAATGCTTGATTTAATAAATATTTTTAAATTAAAAACATATATTTAAATAATTTAATGACTTAATCTATTTTTGAATTTTTCTACTAAAGAATCAAGCAATTCTAAAGATTCAACAAAAGGGGAATCATCTTCAGAAGAACAGCATTCTTCAGATGAGGTGTCTTTGTTACTATCTTTTGATTTTGTGGCATCCTTTTTTGGTTTATTAGATGATTTTTTATTATCATTATCTTGATCTGATTTTTTAGGTTTTTCTGTTTGATCTTTCTTTTGATTTTCCGAGAGTTTTTCTTTTACTGGTTCGTTGCTTCTTTGGTTTTCAGGATTACTTTTTTCTGAATCTTTTTTAGAAGAAACTGGTTCACTATTATTTACATCTTTTTTATTTTCAGGTGAACTTGGAATATTATTATCATTGTTATTCGTTGGATTATTTTTAGGTGCTGAATCATTTTTACTTTGAGGTTCTGAACTCATTGAGTTTGTTTGTGAATTATTTTGAGGATCTTCTTTTTTTGCATTACCATTATTGGGCGATAATGTAGAATTGTCTGTCTCTTCTTTTTTGTTTTCAGGTGTATTCAGTTCCTTTTTCTTTTCTCCATCATTCTCCTTCAAAAGTTTTTTACATTTTTCTAGCTCTTTTTCTTCATCCTCCATCAAAACTTTGAATAAAGATTCCTCTTCTATAGCTTCATCCTTCAAACTGCAATTCACAAGCATAACGGAATATCCATTTCTTTTAAAACAATGTCCGTTATCGTCAAATATTGCAACTTCATTATTTTTAATAAATAAAAATGTCCACAAATCTCCTTCACCATCCTCCTCAGGTACCCATTTTAAATCCATGTTAATTACATTTAGAACCTGATCATCTTTATTTAAAATTTTGTATCGCGGATTCTTATTGTTGTCTAATAAGAATTTTACCCTTAAATCTTTTGCTTCGTCAGCTTTTTGTGTAAATTCTCCGTTCTTTGTTAACATGAACCCATCTTTTTTTGATATGATTTTTAGCGTCTTTTCTAATGTGGCTAATATAAAAAGTAGCATCTTTGTTTTGATCCAATTTATTTATAAAACATTGATATGTTTCACAATTTAAATAAATAGGAATTTTTTAATGATTTTATTCAAAATTTGACTAACGAATATTTTTAAACGCAAAACATTTTTAAACTAAAAATTTTTTTTGTTTTTTACTTTTATAAAAATATTTAATTGAAATCTTTGAAAAAATTTATTTTTAATTAAACAAATAAACAAAGATTTTTTTTAATTTCTAAGAAAAATTTTACAACTAAGATATTTTTATTTTACTTAAACAATCATTAAAAAAATCATTTTACGGAATATATAACACAATTAAAATTATCACAAAAATATTAAATTATAATACATAATTAATAAGATCAGATTTAGGCAATTCAATTCATTAGTCTATAACACTAATATTTGTTAGTAAACATAGCTTTAGATTATTTTATTTGCTTTGTTGAATAATCCATTGTTTTTTCTTAAACTCATGGCTATTTGGCAGTAAGATAAAAGGTTATTGATCAAAATATACTGAGTTAAATATAAAAAAATTTCAAAAATATCCAACCATCTTTTCCGTTGAATGTGATAATTCTTTAATATTTTTTATAAGACACCCCCAAGTCATTTATTTGATCTTTTAATACTAAAAACCTACCTAAACTTTCAAATTTTCCCATGTAAAGTTCATTATATTAAGACCAAAAACAATTTTTCATAACCACTTTTTCAGTATTCTAGTTTGATTATTTATTTTTAAATTAAATAAATTATTTATTTAGATTTGATCTATGTACATTTTTAGAGAAGCTTCTATTATAAACTATAATATCATCTTGAGGATAATTAATTTCTCAATTCGACAATCATACAAAATATCAATCCTCATTATTACCTGTAATATACATTATAAGATAAACCCTCTGTTTTATATTTAAATAAAGTAGGTAAAGATATTCATTCTAAAAAAATTACTAATCCTTTTCTATAAATTTTGTTTTGTTTATTATCTCCTGTAAGTAAATTACATTCCAAATTAAAATAAAAAAATATAAAAGATTTATTTAAAAATGACAAAAAACCTTTTGCAAAGATTATTTGTTTATTAAAGAAATCATTTAAAATGATTTTTAGATGCAATTTTCAAACACATAGAAAAATGACATTCTATTTGACCATCACCTTAAACCCCTCCTATATCCTATTTCATTTTTAAAATATGTGTGTAATTAATTCTTGAAAAAAAGTATTTTAAGGGGTAAATAATGAAATGCAAATGATTAAAAAAATAGAATACCTTTTACAAATCGAGAAATTTAAAAATTTATTATTCTTACAAAATTTAATTTCCAAGAGTGATCTTTAATTTTATAAAATTAAGCAATTCCAAAGTATCTAAAAAATATTTAAATTATAGAAAAATGAACTAAAATGCAGTAAAAAGCATTTACTTTTAAAAGATGACATGTTATATTATTATATCGTTAGGATCAAGATTTAATACAATTCTATCAGGCTTATCATATTGATACACGGCCTCTAATAATCCTAACCAAACTTCTGAATAGTAATATTTTTTAAATAAAGGATTATTTGGTATATTGTACAACCCAAGTTTGAATTCATTTATAAGAGTTGGGAAAGTTATCAAAAAGGTTTTTTTGTTATCCTTAAAAGGCAACTCCATCAAACCTGTTAATAGAACTTTCGTTATGTGTTGCTTTATATTCTCAAAACTAGGATTAATGTTCTTTAAATTTGAATATTCTGGTATGAGAATATGTAAAACATGCCCATCGTTAAAATCTGATATATGAAAAATATTAAAATATGTTTGTAAATTATAAGTTCTATAGTTAGTCCAGGAGAATCGACAACTTATTCCACCAAAATAAGACAAATATCTGTAAAGGTTACAGTTTTTATTTTCGGTACAAACAATAATATTAGTATCTACGTAATTTACAATAACTAAATTTTCTAAATTTTTTAAAAAATTGTTTTCTTCATCCGAATTAGCCAAACATTCATCAATTTTAATATCTACAACTTCAATTCCTTTGTTTTTAATATTTTCAAACATTTTTTGACTAAGTTTTATGTTCTTTGTAATCATATCCGAAAGATTTTTAATGCATTCCTTTTCATTATTGTAAGATTTAGAACGCGAAGATATTTTAATTTCTAATATGATTATTGTTAAAACAAAAAGGGATGTTGTCAATAATATAATTACCGATTTGTTTTTTTTCATATATATTTGCTTAAATTTATTATTTATGAATTTTTGATCAAAAATAATATTTTGGTAACAAAT
>JAOTAV010070552.1:0-13569 GCA_026546445.1 Cyclargus thomasi | reverse complement strand
TTAAAATCTTAAAAGTACCTACTTAGACCATTGTAGTTTTTTAAAACTCGGTATACAAATGAAACCTTCCCCGGACGCTCCCCGGATGTCATATTGAATAAATTAAATATAGTCACAATGGTGCCAAAAGTTACCAGGAAATTTTAGAAAAGCAGTCGAAGAATTTTGAAGCCAGGATATAATAAAATATATGTAGGAAGTACCTAAAAATGCGCTAAAAGTTTGACAATTTAAAACCTTTCGAAATATATAACTTGGTAATTGGATTACCGAATTCTAACTAGTTTTACGATACACCTACTGCTATCTATTGCCGAATAGAGTTAGTAGTAAGACTTACAAAACGTCCGATGAGGTGTTTTGAAAGTCTTACTACTTGTCACTAGATGTCAGTCAACAGCCAAGTTGATATCACTTCAACCAACAGCTGATGACACTGTTTCAAGTTTAAAATATATGCCCAATAGATGGCACTTTACCATTTACCATCAAAACCGTAGTAAATGTTCAATTTGCAACAATCAAAAGTAAAATTTTTTTGTTTACCAAAGTCATTTTACAGTTTCTTATGTTATTTCAAATTTTATTACTAGACCGATTTAATGCATATAAATTCACAAAATATACATTTGTGAATTTATACACATAGGAAATAGATTAAAATGTAGAAAATATTGCCATATGTTAAAATCGGCCGTTTGGCGGAGCTTAACTTGCTCGCCGTCGCCCGTCAGGCGTCAGCTTATGTCAATATTGCCTTCGAAGGTGCATTGCCTTTTACGAGGCTTCTGAAGGCGAAATAAGTGATAAAACCAATTATTATGACAAAGTTGGAACTGAAATATACTTTTTAGTTTTGTTTTTATAGTGAAACTGTTTGTGTACGGTTCACAAGTTTTGTCGTCTTATTCTCCGAAGAGCTAACTAAGGTAAGTTTATTCATATTTTATCTTTTCTTGAGATAAAACGTTCTGAGAAGGTGCTATTGCCTTCACTACATTGAGGATAGCTTACCCTCCGTATTATTTGATAGAAGTCACATAAAATTAAAGTGAATTTCACACGAAAAACATCTTGTAAGTAGGTCGGAAACTTAGTTTTTTCACGTGACTGTTTTCTTCTAAGAAATGTACTTATCTGTGTTTTAAAATATAAACACTTCCTGCACAGGAAGACTAAATTTTATTACAGTTTGGCGGCCTATTTGGTTACTGTAATAATAATTTCAATATTACATTGAAATAGTAAAACGGATATTTAATTATTGTACACCTGCTTTAATAATAACTCTCTTACAGTTGAACAAATGGTTCAATTTCCTTTGGTGACAACATGTAAAAACTACACTTGGACACTGTTAAGCATCTAAGTTGAATGAATGAATGCATTATTATTCTTTAGATTAAGATTCTAAGTTATGAATTCATTATTATTCTTTAGATCTTAAGGAATAATACTGTATTCATAACTAAAAATAAGATTTTTCGTTGGATAACACACAAATGCCTAACCTAACATGTGTTTTGCGGCAATAGAGTAAATTGCAAACCAACTTCCTAGTCGAAAAAAAAGCAAAATAAAAAGTAGGTTATTGTTTGGATATTGGGGGTTTACGAATAATATTATGTTGCAACAATATTTTTATTAGCTTAAACAGGATTATGATATTGGTATAGGCTAGATCTAATATCATTAATACAATCTAAATTGTATATAAATTGACCCTATTTTGTAACTGGGACAAGTGCGGCAGATGGCAAGTTTTAATTATGATTGACTGTTACTGATACCATTTGTCTGGTTATTCTCACTGAATGCAGTCGGCCTATTTAATCCATTAGTACAAATTATGACACCCAACACCTACTATGAAATGCTTGAGTGTTTGGGTTTCTAGTTCTTGTGAAGGTTTCGTTTTGGCAGTTTGAATGTTGTTCTAAAATTTTGTATGTAGAATATCTTTTGAATGGCATTTTAACCATAATAATGTAAAAATTACAATAACCAAAAATTTAAGTACTTAAATAGTTGTTCCCTTAGTGCGTCTACCTTACCATATCTCTGCATCACCCTAAGGTTTGGCTGGTAGAAAATGTCATAAGACATTAAGCCCCACCTTATTACCTTTAGCTTAGTTTGAAATAAATAAATAATTTTTATGAGTTTAGGGTTTCTATAATTTGTCCCTTATATAGAGTTCGTTGTGGAAATAGCAGCGCTAAAAGAGCAGCGTTTTTGTAATTTGTATAGGCGATAGCCTATTTAATGATTCTGATATTTTCTGAACTCTGTACTTTCGTTAATAACTAACATAACAGGAGTAAAGAGTTCTCCGCATATAATGTAAACTTCACTCTTTAGGTCTCCAGAATTGTGCACATCTTAAAATATTATTACTTTGTTTTGTTATGACCTGTGGTAGAGTAAAAAACTCTACCTACTTTACAATTAACCTTTAATAGTTAACTAGCACAATACAAACAAATAAAGGTCTTTCACTTCAACAAGATTACACGTATACTGTGCTATTAACTAGTTAGTATCATATTATTAGTAGTTGTATTATGGGTGAGGTAATCCATGTTATACGCAAGCATCCTAGCTCTTAGCATGGAAGTGTTATTAGATGACTCACTGTTAGCTTGGCTTGGCGCCGTGTTAATTCGTACGCGTAATGCATTTTTATTATGTATGTCTGTCTATATGTCCGTACGGCGTACCGTACTCATAGTAAGTACCATTAAAGAAATTGATTCCTTGCCTGATGACGGACCGGAAATCGTCGTTTGCGTACCTTACGTACCGCTTTTGATGGTAGATTCGTACATTCTCTTTACGAAGAGAATTCAAAGAAACGGCGCGTGCGGGGTTGCTAAATATGCGATCACCTTATGTTTGATCCATCGGCTGGGAAATAAAAGGAATCCTTTTGTTAGAAGTCGTTTAAAATCTTACAATCACGTTTTGATGTCTGTATCGTTAAAACTACAACAAAGGACACCATTCCTCATATTTTTCAATTCCTCAAAAGTAAAAAAAAAAATCCTGCGCAAGTGGCACCTAAGTGCTGAGTTGAGTTTATCTTCAAACGTTATTCCTGTAATAGAAGGTGACATCAGCAGAAGGAAATGCACCGTTAACATGCTATATTCGTCGCTTCCTATGTCGTGGCGAGAATAGATATTACTAAAACTGTTCAGAGTTCACTTGTTAACAGAAAAAGCCGATTAGAAAATTATGACTACGGTTTTATAGGTGAAACTTTTTGAGCGTTCGTGGCTCGGTCGGTAAGACCTTTGTTCAAACCCCGATGGAGGCGGGTACTAATGAGATATTTTCCGATGTCAAGTACAGTGAGGCCGTAGTATCACTCCATAATATGGAGTGATACTACGGCCTCACAGAAAACTGGCGTGTAGCGGCGTTGTGGTGTGTTTCGTTCAGTAAGTAAGTTTACGGTTGGCACGAATCCCGTAATCCCCTATCTTTATTCCCATTCCCATTCTCTATTCCCTCATAAAGGCCGGCAACGCACTTGCGACTCCTATTAGAAAAACTGGCTTTTGCCTGTGGCTTTCGCGTTAAAAATGTTTCTTAGCGGATGCCTACGCCATCTGTCTGCATGCCAAATTTTTGTATGGATTTTTGAACAAACTGAAAGTTAGGTTTCTTTTGTAACAGGTAACAAACATTTTGACACGAGAATTTTCTACATATACGTTTTCCCATTATAGCTTAGTTAAGTATCAGTATGACGGTCTTTGTAAATCAGTTGTTAAGCGCGTTGGTGTCGCGGGCTCGAATCCCGTCGACGGAGCAAAAGTTTTTCAATGTTCCCGATTCTTGGATGTGTATAATATAAAATTATTAAACATATTTCCGTTGTCTAGTACCCGTAACACAAGCCCTTCAGGTACAAAGCACGGAGTCAGACTTACGTAGGGTAAAGTGTCTATGGATATTATTATATTATTATTTGAACTAGGGTTCGCCCCGTGGTTGAAGCTGGTAACTAACATTTTTAAAACTGCCGAATTGTTGCGGAAATGGTTGCACTAGACTAGATAGATAATGAAATCGATAAATCACAAGATTTATCAAAATATTATGGGATAAAATGAGTATTTTCTGGAAGGTTGTAAAAATGTCAGTTATTCGCTTCTTCCACTTACGTCTTCGAATATTTAAATCAATCGTATAGAGGAGCTAACAAAAAACTATATTCTTTTCTCAATTCAATCAGACTTCAATTTGTGTCTCGATACCAGGTCATTAAATTTTATTTCCAAAAATCAGACTTCAACCATAAACAAAAGAGTATTTCGTGTATGATTATCTTGTCATATTAAAATGTAGTAAGTGTGCGTAGCGTTTTATTTATTAGCAATATGCAAGATCGAAGCACATTTTTAAATAATATTGATAGTTATTCCACGCTCCTCTTCCATATAAACTATAACTGGGAGAAATTTCATGCTTTAACATCTACGCGTCTTTCGTAAAAAGGGGTAGAAAGTTTTCCGCTCGCGTATTAATATATAGTATATACACATAAAATGTTGCCTGTACAGGCCTTTATTCCCCGACACAAACGAACCACCGAAACAATCGAACATTCTGTAAGTGGGTCATGAATCTCCACCCGTTGATGTGGACTATAGTGGGTCAGCCCAGCCCACTATTGTGACAATTGACGAGTTCATGCCGTACGACAGATCGGTTATTAGCAGAGTCTACGATGACATGAAAACGGTTGATGTATTATGGGAGAAATTGATAGGAGATCCAGCTGACGGACCTATGTAATTTGGTCGAAATATGCCATTTCCATGTGGCTGAGTTTAACTTACTCCGACCAAATTACTAAGACCCCCGTTATGTATCTGTTTCAACTTTTCTGATTGTACTATCAGAAGTTGAGGCGGTTTGTCGTCCTAGGTAACTTGGTCGCTTTAAGGGGGGAAGCCCTTGAGTCTTGATACAGGTGGTCACATTTCTGAGGCCCCCTCCCTATTGTGATGTCAAAAATAACAAAATTAGCGATTTTACACCTAAAAATTTAAACCACGACAATATTTCAAATTTTAGGATTAAATTTCAAAATTCGAAATGTGATATCACAAAATGTAGTTTAAACATTTCGACACTTCTCCCAAAACGTAATTAGTATAAAATTTGTATGTAGCAGCGTATAGACTTTAAAGTCACAGTCAATATCAGATGTTTCTTTCTGACTACTTTAAAGACTTTTTTATTTATAATTTTCCCAAAAAAACTAATTGGATTACATCGTTTTTCTATAACGATAGATTTATTTAAATTATTAATTAAATAAATCTATAGTTATAGAAAAACGATGTATTTAAGGAATTAAAAATCATGCATATTCGCTATTGTCATTTATTTAATTACGGCTAAAGACTATTTCTCAAAAAGAATTACAGCGATTCACTTTCTTGAGAACATATTAATATTCTAGTTACAATAGTTATTAAACTAGTTACATTAGTATTAAGCATTCTTATATACGACATACCACAGAAGTTTCGCGCGACAAAGTTAACTACACTGTATAACCTTATTATTGTATATTATAAGGTATTAACTGTTTTTAATCTTATTTCTTAATGTGTGCGCAATAAAGAATATTTATTATCATTATTATTTATTTATTAAACCTGAAATACTTAAACAATACAGACATGTCTCCATATAGTCCAGTCTACGTACCATTCAGTATTAGGGCCACGATGCATCAACAATCTCGATTGGTTAGTTTACGATCTATAATGCATGTTATTTTAAGACGAGCATTCTGGACCGTTTCGACGGCTCGTTCAAACTATTTTGTGTTGCATTGTTAGTTACTTGTTATTTGACCAAACAATCCCGCTTCACGCTGAACGTTTGTAAATATAAAAATAAACTAGCAAAAAGCACAGCTTTATGGAGGGCTTGCGAGATTTTTTTTAATGCTGTGGTTGTTTTGTAAACATTGGATTTTTCAAAGTATTCTGCGACTGTGACATTTACTTTAATAATATTTTACGGTTCTGGATAATAATAAAAAAATAATAGTATTTTACTAACTACTACTGTTAGGATAAGTTTAACTTTACAGTTAGACATCTCAAGTCATAGATGTCGTTAGTAGCACAAAATTCTTTTATTTTGTATGTATTATTATTTTTAATATTATTACTTTTTTATATTAAAATAAATCTACACAATACGTACTCGAATTACTATGCTGTAGCCCAGACCTAAAGTTCTTATAGTTTTTCCGTAAAATTTTTGTATGGATTACCAAACAAACTGAAAGTTAGGTTTCTTCTGTAAAAGGTATCAAACATTTTGACACGTGAATTTTCTATATATACGTTTTCCAATTATAGGTTAGTTAAGTAGCAGTATGATGGCCTTTGTAACTCAGTTGTTAAGCGCATTGGTGTCGCGGGCTCGAATCCCGCCGACGGAGCAAAAGTTTGCTTATAGTTTTTTCGTAAAGTGTACCACAAACATGTCCTGGGAGTAGGATACAGAGGGGTCGCTTCGCTCGCTCAATAAATTTGTGCGTGTCATAATTCCGTGCAAAGCTGGCCAATAAAATAATTATAATGCAAGATCTACAAAATAATTATAATGCAAGCTCTACAATATCGGCGATGATCGTTAATCGTGTCATCGTTTGTGATCACAACATAGCACATCATAGGTCTTAATTAGTAGAGTAGAAATTCGTCTGTTATCTATACAAAATATATAAAGCTGAAGAGTTTGTTTTTTTAAAAGCACCAATGTCAGAAACTACTGGCCGGAATTGAAAAATTATTATTGTGTTGGTTAGTCAATTTATCGAAGAAGCCTATAGGCAATAGCCTTTAATACTGCTCGTAGCGTGATGTTAAATATAACATCACGCTACGAGCAGTATTAAAAAATATTGTAAAAACGGGATAATGCATAGTTTTACGCGGACGTAGTCGCAGGCAATAGCTGGTATGAAATAATGCTTTAATTTGCGAAAATTATGTGATTAGATGAATTTTGAATAAATTTTTACAAAGCTGGGAAACATGTAGAAGAATTTTTGGAATTGTGCGTTGCTGGATTTAAATACAACTATCATTGAAATAGAAATTTGCACAAATCTTTCTAGAGTAAATTATTTTTAACAAATTTCTCCAAAGCGAACTCCTGCCGGTTTTAGTTTTATCGTTAAATAAAGTAGCCCTTATTATTAACGTATTAAATCGGTAATTTTAAACATCGTGCAACTGTTGTGGTTAGCGCAGTAGTTCAATTTTATCGGTTATTAACTTTGGATTATGTATTTGCTGTTTACAAACTGTGGTTTTTTTTCTTACTTATAGCGCTATTAAGTTAAAAGTAGGTTAAATTTAAAGTATGTGTTTTTGGGTCTAAACTTTAAACTAAGATTAAGTAGAGTCGTAAAAATTTATAAAAATTATAGATTCCAGCCAACAGCTTTTATTTACGCATCTTCCACTTACCACCATGATAAGTGGCAGACTTCCACCGTTCGCTTTTCGCGTTACTTTCTGCCACGTCACCCAATTGGGCATAAACAGTTACGCTAAAAAAAATGTGTCCACAAAAAACCGACCAATTTTAACATTTTAACTAATCTACAACGGCGAATCTATACTGATTCAAAAAGAACGTCATGATTCAAAAAGAACCTAAAAGTATTTTCATGCTTTTAGGCGGTTTCCAATATTCAATAGCAAGTGAATCCTCGGGCAAAAGCTAGCATAGTATAGTTCTAAATATAAAACGTTGGTATAATAATAAATTAATCAGAAGCCGATAACAGCTAGCATGGGTGCAATCTTAGTGATGTCTTCCTTAGAATTATGTGGGCAAGAGCTTTTATGGTTCCACAACATAATTGGTAATCCAAAGTCTATGCCGTTTCACTTTAACTTTTTATTTCGATACTTTTTCAAATAATGCAAATATCACAATTTGTTAATAGCCATATTTTATATGAAATTAAAAAGATAATTAAAACACAGTTGATTCATTAAAATATTAAATATTAGCTGTTATTTATATTCATATAAATATAAAAAACTTGCTAACCCCGAGAAGATCACGCCTAGACGTTTTCATTTTTTCAAAATTTGTCTAATCAAAAAGTTTCCGCAGTGTCCTCGTATACAAAGGCGCGGAACCCTCCAAACTATTCCGAGTCACGCTTAACCCATTTTTAAATTATCTTAAGTGTCGAGTGCGTTGAACTCGCTACAGTTAAATCTTCGAACAACAAAACCGTAGATATTAATAAAGGAAGTTTATGAGTTTTATCACGTCTTTATTATATCCCCTAGTGTTTTGTGAGTATGTAGAGCTTCTTTATAAAATTAACTATCAAAATGTATAGAATTCTTTTAGAAAACTTCATATTATCGATCCATTTTGTCGAACGCTTAAGTCAATTTCTTACGTTTTTGATTGAAGATTTTGTTTTTAGAATTTATAGCTGTGGTGTTCTGCGTCGCTTCTTAGGGTATGGTTGTACCGAAACAACGAGTATATAACCAATAGAGAAGTAATGTAAGTCATCCGTGTCCGAAACTTATCAGTATTTTGGCACTGATGAATTAACCACCAACCAACTGACGCTCGAACTAAAACAGTACGCACCAATAAGAGTGTACCTGTGTGTACGTACTCCGATACTTCCGACCAATCAGAGCGCAGTGGCTTTGTGCGAATTTTTTTCCGAACAAAACTAATTTCCGCTCTTTAGGCTAGGTATATGCTCGATTTACCGAAACAGCATAATCAATTCACTTCTCCACAATCACACTTCTACTCGCTATGGCTGGACACAGACTGACAGTCAACTGTCAAGACAGTGGCCGTGTTCGGTAGCGTTTTTGCATAGGTGTATGCGCATGCGCGCACTACACCCGCAATCTCATTTGCGCATGCGCTGTCATGAAAACGTCAAAAAAAAAAGTAGTCTTTGCAGTATAAAATTTTATTGCGCATGCGTCAAAAAACGCTACCGAACACGGCCAGAGACTTATAGTATTACAAACTACCCCCTATCACTATAATATTACGTAGTATACTACTATTATTTTTATTATTGCATAGTACACTGCAGCAGCAACAGGAATGTCCACTCAATACGTGATAATTTCAACTGTCCAGCTATTATCGTTGAGAGTCACAGACGGACCGAAGGACAAATGGACCGTCGTCGAATTCTTTGAAATATTATCGCGTCTTTGCTCTATGGGTACACGGACCCTAAAAACAATTAAAAAACTCTGGGAGTGCCGAAGGTTTGAAACGAAACAGTAGTGTCGAGTAAAACCGTTGTCTCCCTGTTAATACTCGTGTCAGGTGTACCGTATAGGGTCAGGTTATTCTACCGTATGCTATTTGTATCGTGGTAGTATCCGGGGTACCATTTGGCACCTATCCTGATGTTTTAGGCAAGGAGCCATAGCTCGTTATACGAGCACTCGTAATTCGAGATTAATGTGATTATGAAGGGAGTGTAGTTCAGGATTAATGGTCGTGTCGGATGTGGATTTGAATTATGGAATGATTGAATTTTAATCAGCCTATGTTTAACTAGTTGGTGCCCGCCTCTCTCCGTTGCGCAAAAATTTGTATATCACGCGGGAACCGTACGTTTTCCCTGGATAAAAATTATCTTGTATGTTGCCCAGACCGAATAGCTATTAAACAAAATTATTTTTGTTTATTCAAATCCGTTCAGTAGTTTTGAGATTAGCGCTTACAAACAGATAAACAGACAACTTTTTGTGTAGATATGTGTTCTACTACTGTTCCTTAGCACCTCCACATTGATTATTTTGTAAAATTGTACATACACTCCAATTATACTGTTTTATTATATGTACACATAGATAATTATGTAATTCGCGTCGTACAGTTCTGCAGAATATTAATAGAGATATAATTGTGTCGACGTATTTTGTAGAAATTACAGATGTGACAAATAATTTTGATGCATATCAATAACTTTTGTTTAGAAGCTCGTTCAATATTTAAAATTCAGATCAGTTGCAGAAATATTAAAAAGAATTAAGCGTTTGTGATTTTAATTTTTTCGTTGCTGGTAATCTCCGAAGCTGCCGTACCAATTTATTTTTTTACACTTTTTTTTAAATTAGCTATTGGAATATTTTCCTTTTAATTAGTAACTTAGTGAACACCTAACGAAGTGGGCACGGGAAAGCTAGAAATTCACAGTTTTTGTTCGTAAAGTCAAGTTCTAGATGTTCTACTATTTCTTATCAGCGCGACTTTTTTATGAACTGAAATTCACTCACAGACTTCAATCTGGCATGAAGATAAAACAAAAGATTATTTCATGTATAATTATCGTATCATGTCAAAATATTTTAGCGTGCGTATTATAAAGTGCGTAGCGTTTTATTTATTTAAAATATGCTACATTGAAGCATATCATAAAATATTATTGGTATTGCACGCTCCTCCTCCATATCAACTATAACTGGGAGAAATTTCTTGTTTTAACATCTACGCGTTTTTTGTAGAAAGGGGTACAAAGTTTTCTGTTCGTGTATTAATATATAGATTTTTTAATCATAACTTGAACTAATAGTCTTGGTGTCTACCCGATCTAGTTAATGTTTGTTTAGTTTTGTTTAAACTATCTCAATATAGGAAGTGGTTGATGGTTGTTGAATACTCAAGCGATTAGAATCTGTCGTAAGACTAAGAGACACGTTTATGGAGGAGTGGGCGGCCGTGGGTTGCGGGCTCTTAGACTAGAGCCGGTCTGCGATAGCTTGTCATAGATTTTATTCTAATGGTATAAATATGGAAATATGTTTCAAGTATTTGCCTAATCTTAGATGGACTTTATGTACGTATTAATGTAATTGAAAAGTTAACACTTCCAATATATCTCGAAATTTTTCGGCATTTTGCGTTATTTCATTAACTATGGACGATTACAAGCGAAGACGAACATGTAGACAGGCGTTTTTTTTAAATTAGGATGCAAACAAGTACAAATGAGTCACCTGATAGAAACTACTGTCACCCAAGGACACTCGTAACATCAGAAACTACAGGGGCAGGCTTTTTTAAAGGCTAATCGCTCTCATCTTGAAGATTTTCTGGTCATGTTGGTCCGGAAAAAGTGTTGGCGACAGTTCGTTTCACAGCTTTACTCAAAAACGCACCGTAAAAGACTGCCACTCATCTATTATTAAGACAGCTTTGCAATCGTATTCATGATTAAACATAGCAATCAAGCTTGTCTATTAGGGTGTCTCGTCCATGTAGGGAAAAATTTTTTTGGTCAGCTACATTTACGCAAGAGGTGCAGAAATTTGCGTTTTAATACATAGATAATGTTTAGAAAGTTTTTCAAATTGCCTGATTTCAGTGATTTCTAGCGATACAACAAAAAAAGTTTTTGTTACAAAATAATAATAAAAACTCAATGAAATTAAGACGAACTGTTTCACCGTAAAAGTTTAAAATCAAAGTATGAATTACGCGAGCTTGATCCTATCCAGTATTCCACAATAAACAGCTTTTCGATGGCTCAAAACTGTTATTTCAGGTTCTATTACTATTTAAAAAATATATAATGTCAATAAAATAAAACAAAAATCATTAACTAGTTAGAGGGTAGAGTCCTCAAGATTTTTCTGCAATCTACAACTAATTACGCAACTTTCAAGAGGTCTTGCGTTATGAAATTCGAAAAAAAAAACCTTTTTCGGAACACCCCATTGTCTATCATACTCCCAACCAATACACTTCCGGAATATTGAAAACGTCACACGACAGAAAACGACAGCGAACCTTGATTCGTTAAACATTGCCTAAATATTTCTATTAATAACGGGGGTAAATTTTTATCAAAATAATACAACATTGAGTAAACCAGAATTTCTTTCTTAAATTCGTAATAGTTTTCAAATTAAACTTTTGCTAAGCCCTCTCCTTACTTAAATTACCTTTCGAATTCGTTAAAACCGAATTACACGTTTCGATTTCGTTAATCTGTAGCAGCTGGTTTTAGTAATATAATCCGTAGACAAAGCGCGGCTTAGCCAAGGAGACGCGTACTGTTTGAGCTTCGGGAAAGAATTTCTTAATATCACTTAGCTATTTGTACGACAGAGAGCTAGTTGTAGGAATTTTATACAAAAATTTGCACGCATAGAAGATATTAAACGTCCGCTATATTTATTTATGATTTTTTTATGATATTTAAGGGCAAGCGAGCAGGCGTACGTAGCAAACTGCCGTCGCCCATGGACATTCGTGACATCCGAAGAGTCGCAAGTGCGTTGCCGGCCTCTATGAGGGAATGGCAGTAGGGATAAGGGATTAGGGAAGTCGGCCCACAGGTAAACTAACTCACTAACGAAACAGAGCACAACGCCGTTTTACGTCTGTTTTCTGTAAGGCCGTGGTATCACTCCGGTCGAGCCGGCCCATTAGTGCCGAAGCATGGCTCTCCCACGGCAATGAGCGTATTATGTAATGAGGCATTTTCCGATCACGAGATCGGAAAATGCCTCATTGGTACACGCCTTCACCGGGGCTCGAATCTGCACCCTCTAGAGTGCGAACCAAAGGTCTTACTCGTTAGGCCATGGTCGCTCTAGGCTAGTTACATACTATTACACGCGGCTTCGCTCGCGTGGCATTCGAAAGTCGCGTGAAAACTGCGTACTGGCGCCGTTGTAGTGCATTCTATCTATCAGAGATGATTTTCCCTATTTTCCTGCTATTCTCTTAAACATTTTCATGAGTTTTCAAAATCTTGGAAATCGGTTCTGAAGTTCGCCAGAAAGGAAAACCCGACTTATTTTTATATAATAGATTAGCCTGTCGCCTTGTGCTTCGTAGACAAAAAATATTCCTGTGGCCGAGTTAATAAAGTTGCATTTTGAAATAAATAATTCTGCTTAATATTTTGAAAGGAATCAACAAAAAACACAATGCACTGCATGACTGCGAAAATGGTATTTTTAAAACGTAAAAATTCGTATTTTTCTGTATTTTTATGGATTACCACAGTATTTCCTCATAAAGCTCAGCAAGTTGGCTAAGGTTTAGACTTTAGAATATATTGCTAGCAATTCATGCATAAATGGAAAATATAGCCACAATAGATATACCGAACTAGTAGGTCGACTTCAATCAACCTAACAAATTGGCGCGGGTACGACTTTGACAAGGCTGTAAGCATGCCTCGAACAACACAGCATCGTAGAGTCACGGGCCGTGTCGGCTTATATAACACTAGCTTTTGTTCGCGGCTTCGCTCGCGCGGAATTTGAAAATTGCTTAAAAATACAAATATTCTTGTAAGCTCCTCCAGAAACATGTTTATCTAAGACCAAAAGTTGCCTAGGTTAATCTTTATGCTTTCAACTAAGTCTACAAAAATCAAGTCGGTTGCTTTTTTTTTTTTTTTTTTTTTTTTTTTAACGGGCTTTGGCCCACCACACATTCCCACCACTGTATCTCCTGTATCGCCAGGATCGACAGCGGTATCCAACCACG
>JAOTAV010070541.1:0-13571 GCA_026546445.1 Cyclargus thomasi | reverse complement strand
TACTATTTTAGTTTTTTCCTTTGGAAGTCGGTTTAAATTTTTTGTTAAAAAATAATAATTCAAACTAAAATACTTCTTTGCAAGCTCAGAAAACTTAATTCAAAACTATGTATATAATGCTTATTTCATGAGTCTGACGCATTCTTTGGTCGTATTTATAGTTATTATGTACCCAAACAACAAAACACAACAATCGCGTTTTGTATGGCAGAAAGACAATTTTTTTGACAGAGGGTTAGTAAACCATACCACCAATCTTGAGCGAATGTAAAATAGTGATCATCAAAAAATATATAATATCTGTTCAAACCGCGATTGACAATATACATGGGTGGCGTTAAATCTGTCTTTATGAAAAATGGAAAACAGTTTTTCTGCGCGGATTGTGACAAGACTGAAATTCTAGCTTGTATATTTTGGTAGTCGACCTTCTGGCTGGGCCCTAACGGCATCGTCTCTAATCCGTATCACATATCCCGATCGTGAAGGCCAGTGACGCCACACTGACGTATTATAGCCCAGCCGGTACAGCGCATGCATCAATCAACCAGCAAAAGTGGCCTTCCAAACGGGGCCTTTTTTAAATATATCAGAGTCACTGCGAACAAATATTTTGTTAGGTTTTATGCATTTTTTGTATGCTTACGATTGTTTTTTATATTTTTGTTATACTACATGAGTGTACAATGTACATATTAATGTATCGGTTTAGTTTAGTAGTTCCTGAGATTAGCGCGTTCAAAAAAACAAACTCGTCAGCTTTACATTTCTAGTATAGATTGAAACTTAGTCTTATATAAAATTACTCTAAACAAATTTTAAAATACTACACATCAAATTAAACGGGTCAAAAAATGTGTATCGAGTTTAAAACGCAAACACATGAATTGGAAACGCAAAACAACATTCTACTGTTTAATTGTAACGAACTTGCTAGCTGTCGAGTTCGTACAAAAGTTGCAACAATAGAAAGTTTACAGGCCATTCGTCAAATGTGCAACTCTTATGACCGCTTTAAATGTAACGACAAAACCACACCGATCATTAAAATGTAGGTAACAAAAAATATACAGAATTGACAAATGAAGACGTAATGAATTTATGTATACATATAGGTAATAAAACTATATAAATGAAAATTCTGTACATTAAAGATATTCAAAAAATAATAAGCAGGGGGTGTTTCTACTTTCGATATAGAAGCCAAAAATGTAGTTAGTTTTTTTGTCTGTCCGTATGTTTGTTCCAGCGTCACGCGAAAATTACTTGTCCGATTTGAATACGGTTTTCACAGTTGTATTTGTCTTATAACTTAACATCTGATGATGTATAAATTTTTCCCCCCACTCCTCTAAGAGAACAAAAGATGGGGTCAAAGTTTATATCAAACTTATTCTTAAACATGAAGACTACTTATTCGATTTGAATACGGTTTTCGTAGATGTTATTGCCTTCTTACAACTTAGCATCTGATGGTGTATAAATTATCCCCACCCCTTTAAGGAACAAAAGTATTAGTATTATTTGACTTCAAATATTGAATAGCTTTAATTTTTAATCCAACTACCGTGACAAAAACCATTTTCAGCCAAACAAGGTCTATTCCTTAAATCCATATTTAATAATAGCTAAATCTGAAACCGAACTACGCAGATATTTGGTTACCGTCTATAGCGAGCTTTACGTGGATGTCGTTGCCAGTACATTGTTTTTTTCTACTTTTCTATTAAGCTGTATATGCATGAACAAACTTTCACGTTTTGGTTCATTCGAGCATTGTAATGTGAGTAGGATTTGTTCACTAGTTTTCGCTAAAATGGGAAAGTCTATGTTTGACTGAATAACAGTGATGTGATATCTACCAATAAAATGTATAATGCAACAGTGTCTTTCGCGTCTACTAAATAATATATTATATAGTATATTACATTGTATTAATTACAAGGCTAGACGTTAATTAAGCAAGTTCAAGGCGGTCATTTATATCAATAAATATTGTCATGATCGTTTGATCAAATCTATGCCAGGTGAAATATTTATAACCTCAAAGGTCAAAAGAACTAAAAGGTCGTATAAAGTAAATAAATAGCTGCTACGTAATTAATCATGTGGCATGCGAACTGCGATGAACTTCAGAGCTTTCGTAAATTCCTTTTAGTTAATTTGTATTAAAACTGCCCAAGAAATTTCTATGCCTAAATACGATTCTTAAATTTTTCTTTGGCACAAAAATACCACTAGTGACATTACACACCCGAAGATATTACGATGGCATGTGGGATTATTCCATAATTTTAATGATGTAATCATCATTAATGTTTTATTATTAAAACTTTATAAAATTTTTACTTTTTAGATTTCAGTTAGTAAGCAAAATATTAAGTACACCAAATTGGAAAAGGGGGTTGGTTTCAATAACCAGAATTTCATTTTTCGAAACCAGGAGGAATGTGTTTTTTAAAAATTATGAAAACATACGTAAAAAACTTTTCAACTATTAATTTTAGCGACTGAGTACAAATACAAACAATGGTAGCCTAGGTGCAAATATTTAGTTTACATGAATTTTTTACAAAATACTTTTGTTGGATACAAAATATAAAATGTTATATTTTGTATGTTACATAAAAATATTTTTCGTAAAAAATTGCTGAGTGATGAGTTTCAAAATTTAAAAGGAAATATGATTTTGGTTTCATGATAAGTCGTTTAGGAATAAAAAGTAAGATTTTGTACCAACATAACCATAGTTCGCAAGGTGCTAATGGAACTCCTTATTCATTAGAGATACACATTTGCAGATTTCGGTGTGGGTTTTAAGAACCCAAAGCATACGCTACTGCGAAAATTATTTTGTAAACTTGTGTCAACAAATCATAATAATTTAATAGTACTTTTCGTAGCTGTGTGCCGTTTCTACATTCCAATATATATATTTTTATTTGTTTTTCAAACAAATTCGCTGCTCGAGGCAATTTTTGATTTGGAACCGATTCGAGATCGAATAGGGCCAGTTTTTCAGCAGTTTTCTGTTGTGCTATTGTACGAATATTTTTTATGGAACTAGAAGTAAGTGAGTCAATCGAGCACAAAAAGTTGGAATATATTATAGCGGCGCGATTGAATTGGTAAAGCCACGTCGGAAAACTCTTGTTTTGTGACTGCCGAAAAAGTGTCTCATAGGCTAGCGTATAGCCACTATAACAAATGATGATTGACAATTTTCCCATTAGAGATTTCTCGGCGGAGTATTTATGTAAGCATGTTTTGTTTTCATGATATGTCACTATACTTACTAATATTATGAATTGGAAAGCGTCTTTGTTTATTTGTTTTTTCTTCATGACCTAACGTAACAACCAATTGACTTGTTTTTCGCATAGACTTAGTTGAAAGATGGATAAAAGTAAATATTGGCTACTACTTTTGGTCTTTAAAATACGTCATGATCCCAAAAAATAGGTACTGTTAACTATTCAGCGGGTTGTTAAAATAGCTTGACTAAGACTTAAACAACGTAACACTTTATGTCGTAATTAAAGTGTGAGATCGCGTGATATCTTTATCTTGATAGTCCACGATTTCGTTAAGTTTATTTACGATATCATAAATTTCGTGAAAAAAGAATTGAGTATATTCTTTGGTTAAGTATAGCTTTAATTACCAGACTGCGTCAGAAAGAGGGTAATATTATTCGAGAGTATGTATGTATGTATAATTGTTTAGCACGCTCTGCAGCCTAAAAGGCTTGATGGCTTGGCTTGAGATGTCGTTAGATTCATATTAAATGTGAGAGTGACTCTACTAATATTATAAATGCGAAAGTTGGTGAGTTTTTGAATGCATATATTGTTACTCTCTCACGCTTAAACGGCTGGACCGATTTAGATAAAATTTGGAATGGAAAATTTGGCTAGCATAGAATCATATTCTGGATTAACTTTATAGATTTTATTACAGGAAGTGCTCAGAGGATTGTTCGGAATCATCCCACCTGCAAGTTTTCGCCATCGACCTACGCGGAAAGTTTACCACCTATATTGTCTTGAAGAATGGCAGTCTTCCACAGTACCATTTTCGCGTAACTTTCTGCCTCGCCCATTAAAGCTCTGGAATGAACTATCACCAGCAGTATTTCCGGACCGCTATGACCTACAAATTTTCAAGAAGAGAGCGTATTCCCTCTTAAAAGGCCGGCAACGCACATGCAACCCTGATGTTGCGAGTGTCTATGGGCGGCGGTAGTTGCTTTCCATCAGATAACTCGTTTGCTCGTTTGCCCTTTTATTATTTTTATAAAAAAAAAAAATAACTCATAAGCTAGCATTTACGTGGGTAACTAATAATAAACAAACTATTCGCAAAGTGCGCTGCCGTGAATAAAGGTCATTGGTTTTATAATAAGCTTTTGCATAAAAAAACGTTCTTTAACTACTTTTTGAAATTTATTAATAGAGAGATTTTAAGCGGCTGGGATTCTATTGTATAAGCGTATACACTGACTTTTAAAATATTTGCTAACTTTACTAAGTCTGATCATTGCATTGCATTTCTTATTTCTAGTGTTTAAACAATAATTATCGCTTTTCTGTTTGAAATTATTTAGGTTCAATCTTACGTATTTTTATCTATAATCTTATTCATTGTTCAAAATGTATTGAGATGCTACGGTTACAATGTTTATTACTTTAAATTTTTCTCATAATTACATTTTATGCAGCACAAATATTGCATTAATATCTGCTACATTACCCCATAAAAGGATTCCGTAGGATAAGATGAAGACAATGGAAGAAACTAAGTAAACTAGTGGCCTTGTCTCTATATCAGTAATGTCTCAATTTTTTTTAACTGCATATTTTGCGGATCTGAGCCTATCCGCTAGATTTGCAATGTGCAGGCCCCACTAATTTCATTTTTACTTTATTTAATAGCACATTACATAGATTTTTGTTTATCTAAAATTTGGCAAACTGAACTTTAAGCGTTTCGTTTTGTTAGATGTTTATAGTAAGTTATAAGCATTAATGCATTGTACTATTCTTGAGAGAGCACAATTTACTTTGTCGTAATTATATTGTCGTATCTTCACATTAAAAATAAGTAAAGTGTCATCAGCAAAAAGTACTATCTCATGCTTATCTTTAATTAGATAAGATAGGGTAAGGTAAGTGCTGTGTACGGTTCTAAGTAGGTACTGTCACTATACGCACTTCGTAGAGAAATATAACCCTACATCTGCTATCGAGTGAAAATGGCTCATTCTCGGCTCGTGTCGTATTTTGTACGTCGCTTGTACACCAGCTCGTAAAAGTACGGACGGACATATCCCGTTATAAAGAACGCTTTCAATTGCAAATGGCTTGTGAAGTAAAGAGACAAAATTTACGATACGGGGGAAACTGGAAGTTGTTTGTATTGAGAAAATGTTAGCGAAATACATAACGTGGGTTATTGATAAGCGCCATATTGATATTTGTGTTGTTTACGATATTTTTGAATACCTTTACAGTTGCACTTGTTTTGCCGTAGTGCAAAAATATTGTGTATGTAATAAAACTACAAGCTCCAAGATTCTCGTATGGTATTAAAACAATAATTTCAAGGGATTAACGTTGCTATTGAAATCACATCAACTATAATAGTTTGAAGAAAGGCCTCCCAAAGCCTTGCGCTTATCTCTTTCTTGTGCCACAGCTGGCCAGCCTGGGTGGTATGCCAATAAAAATGCCATAGATTCAGAAAATCCAAACTTAAATAACGGCATTTTTATGTGAATTATGGGGCAACCAAGGAAACGAGTCACCTGACGGACATTTGTAACACCAGAAGCGTTGCAAGTGCGTTGCCGATTTTTTTATGAAATAATAGGCTACAGGAATAGAAAACGAGGATTAGGGAGAGGAAAAGAGTTTTTTTTTTATTATATTTAGGAGGCAAGTGAGCAGACGGGTTACCTGATGGAAAGCAACTGCCGTCGCCCATGGACACTCGCGACATCCGAAGATTCGCAAATGTATTGCCGGCCTTAATGAGGGAATAAGGTATGGGAATAGGGATAAGGGATTAGGAATGTTGGGCCACCGGTAAACTCAATCTCTAAATGTAACACAGCACAACGCCGTTTCACGTCAGTTTTCTGTGAAGCCTTGATATCACTCCGGTCGAGCCGGCCCATTAATGCCAAAGTATGGCTCTCCCACGGCAATGAGCTCTTGAGATCGGAAAATGTCTCATTGGTACACTCTTCACCGGGGTTCGAACCTGCACCCTCTCGAGTGCGAACTAAAAGTCTTACCCACTGAACTACGGACGCTCTTAGATAAGTAAAGTTCGGCGTCCGGTCAACTCACTTGCTGGACGAAACAAATCGCGACGCTGTTTCACGCCAGTTTTCTGTGTGCCGAAGTATCTCTCTGTTCGAGTCGTCACGGTCGTGCCGAAGCATAGCTCTCACACGGCAATGAGATTTCTGCATAGCACTTGCAACTCGTTTCAGCAAAATGGTAAAGTGGCGTCGGGTTTTCACTATCCACATCATTAATCTCCTGTAATGGCTGCGCGACGTATCTCTAATGGACAACGACAAAAATACGTCCCAGTAATTAATGAACTTACTCCTGGATACGGCAAAAAATACCCCATCGTATACTGCAGGGTTTGCTAATAAATGTGGGTATGTACTTACAGTTTTGATTTGGGGTTGGTTTACATTTTGATTTTTAAACCAAGTACAAAAATATAGAAAATGATATTTTTTTAGGTTGACATTTAATAATGTTGCTAGTAATGTACTAACTGTCGCACACCCATTCTATATTAAAGGAGAACAAGGGTTGTATATGTAATATAAGGGTTGTATATTGTCGTTTATAGTATAAAGGAGGTGATTCCCTTAAAAAAGAAGAAAGAGCTATCGAATATGCATACCTAATTATAATGCTTGGTAAAAGTATGTTTAGAAGGAGAAAGATCGCTAACATTGCGAAAAAAAGAAGAAAGAAATTAACTTTATTTTGTAAAATAATTAATATACATTCAATATTAAAAAAGTTTTTTAAAAAAAAAAACAAAATTGACGCCTACTCAGCATGTGTTGCAAACTCAGTTTGCAACGCTAGTTTTCAGTAAGTGAAAAGAGTATTTATAATAAAAATTAAGAAGATTATTATAATTGAGAAAGATATATTTTTGCCTATTGCCTATTGCCCGCGCTTTAAAATCGAAAATCGCTATTAATGGTAAATGTTTTTCTTAGGGTTACATTCAGATCTTAGCTGCAAGCGGCCGCGTCACACAATGACCCAAATAAAACGCCACTTTTTATGAGGTCAACTGTAGGTTTAATTTTGCTCTTTGTCACTACAAAGCTGCAGTGTTGTGGGCATGACGCTGCCCTATGGGAGTGCCATGCACGCGAGTTTTGTGCTGTGTTTTGTTCAGTGCGTAAGTTTACCGGTGGCTCAACTTCCCTAATCCCCCTATCCCTATTCCTCATAAACTTGCAACTCTGCAATTGCCGCGAGTGTCCGTCGGTCGATGACAGTTGCTTTCCATCAGATAACCCTCGCCTGCCCCCTAAATATCAAAAAAAAATCTAGACCAATGTCGTAAAAATATTGCCTATGTCACATGCATTTTATTTGTTTTTTTTGTGGATCGCGGCCGGTGGCAGCTATGATCGGAGTGTTATCTTTGGACTTAATTTAACTCTTCCTTCTTTCAACTAAGTCTATTCAAAAAATCAAGTCAATTGCTTCGTCAGGGCGTGAAGGACAAACAAAGTAGCAAACACACTTTCCCATTAATAATATTTCCCATTAATATTAAGTGATTGCTCAAAAACCTGATTGCCCTATTCAAAGGCACTAGGTTGAAGTAGCACAAGGCATAAAATAAAAAAAAAAATGTATAACTAACAATACTAACGTAGATTAAGAATTAATTATTGATTGTTACTAAAACATTTTACTCATAATTTTTATGGGCTAATGTAAGCCTGAAATATATTTTATTTTATTTATTTATTTATTTAATATCAGTAAGTATGGATAACATAAAGGCTAAAGCCTATAGATTGCAGTTAAAAGGGACTGATTGGTAGACAGACTGATCTTCCCAGCAGCTCTTTGAACCTTTGACCATCGTTCTGTCTGTTTGTAATCAATTAGTAGACGTGAATCCAATTGCGATTTGCATTTACCACCTGAGGGCAAGTCCGACGACGGTTTATTTTAATCCTGTGATGAACTGCCGGTTCTACTTACTGTCTGAGCTCATCCATTCAGTAGGTAGACCAGTGAAAAATATAAGGAAAAATCTAAGTTTAGCGGGATGGGATCTCCCTTAAATAAAAAAAAATGTACAGTTTTTAAAATATACTATTTTTAAGTAGGTAAGTTCCTTAAAAATAATTTGATATAAAAAATATTTACATAATATTATGCAGAAAAAAATCAGTATTATTGCAGTATATTGGGAGGAAATCCCCCCCAGCCCATTACTATCCGTCTTACTTGCGAGAGTTTATGAGCGCCAGTAGTTGCTCTCCATCAGGTAACCAGTTTTCTCGTTTGCCTCCTATATAGAAAGTACGTTATGAATCCCTTCCTCTTAGCAAAACTATACTTATATGGGTGGCCCGTGGGCTTCAAAATGTATAGGTAAAGTCGGCTCTCGCTCAACGAATGCAAGAATTTATGCTTACTTTTATAATGTGCCCGCGATTTCGTCCGCGGACGGTTTTTCACGAAATTTTCTGTCGGCATTCAAGGGGATGTGAAAATTGTTAAAAAAAACTAAGACGAGCAGGACCACGTCTATCGGGTCCGCTAATTTTAATAAATACAGTATAATATTAAAGCACAGGAGTCCCATTTTGTCTCATCCCATCTACTATACAAAAATAAGTCGGGTTTTCCTTCCTGACGAACTTCCTCCTGAACGCACAAACCGAATTCCAAAAATTTTCCACGCGGACGGAGTCACGGGCAAAAGCTAGTATTTTATAAAATTGTGTTACACTATTATAATAGCGTTTACCCGCGGCTTTCCCCTTATAGAATTAGAACACTTACAAATGTATTATGTAATGGAAGTAGTTAATGAAAATAAAATATACCTATACTCTAATAAAAGCCAGCTGATATCCTGTGCTAGTATATTAAATTTCATAAAATCCGTTTAGTAGTTTTGGTGCGATTGAAGCAACCACCCAATCAAACAAACTATTACGATTTTAATATTATAATAGCAAAAACAGTTTAGGCTAAACGCTATTAATATGACAGATTATTCGTTAAAAGACCTCAATATCCTCCATATGTCAGTGGAACTATATAAGTTGTCTGTCGGCTGGGTTTGACATAACGCAACTAAATGAAAGACCGTATTCAAATCGGATCAGTAGTTTTCGTGTTAAGGAAAAAGTTTGCTATAAACTCTTATCCCCTCTTTTGTCTCCTTAGACGGGTGGGGGAAAATTTTTTATACACCAGATGCAAAATTGGAAAAAACTAAAATATATGCGACAACTTCATTCAAATCAAATCAGTAGTTTTTGTACTGTAAAGAAAAAGTTTTACACAAACTCGTATCACACTCCCCCACCCACCTCCCCCCCACCCTTTTGTTTTCTTAGAGAGGCGGGGGGAAAATGTATATACCATCAGGTGTTAAGTTGTAAGAAGACAATAACATCTGCGCAAACCGCATTCAAATCTAATCAGTAGTTTTCGTGTTAAGGAATGAGTTTGATACAAACTATTATCCCCTCTTTTGTCCCCTTAGACGGGTGGGAGAAAAATTTTTTATAAACCAGAAGTTTTGTTGAAAGATGACGAATACAACTGTGGAAACCGCATTTAAATCGAATCAGTATTTTACGTGTTGCAGAAAAAGTTTGATACAAACTCTTAGCCCCTCATTTGTCCCCTTAGAGGGGTAGTGGGAAAATTTTTTATACACCCGATGTTAAGTTGGAAGAAGACAAATACAACTGTGAAAACCGCATTCAAATCGGATCAGTAGTTTTCGCGTGATGCTAGAACTACAGACAGACAAAAAAACTAACTACATTTTTGGCTTCTATATCGACGTAGAAAAACCCCGCTTATTATTTCTTGAATATCTTTAATGTACAGAATTTTCATTTCTACAGTTTTATTATATGTATAGATAACTTGAAGTCGGACCACAGTCGTACACTCGGTCTATGCTCCGCCATTCTACAATCTACATGCACAGGTATTTTTAGCATCCATCCTTATAACAAGGTTTTTCTTCATAGTCGGCGATCAAAAACGATGACACGCGAGCACGATTTTTTAGAGGGCGTTAGATTTTTACTCACTTCACTTTTTGTTAACAACGATTACAGATTATGTAGAGTCTGCAAAAGATGCGATTTTTTTAGGTGCTCAGTCTGCAAAGCTTCAACGAGAACTGTTTAAACTTTAATTAGCTCTAGGTCAACTAGAGAGCTTTCAAACGAGATTAGCTTAAGTTGGCTAAGATATGAAACTATGAGTGCTAATATAAATCAAATTACGAATTTTTAAATGATAACCTGCACTTTGTAGATAAAGTGGTGGTCGCACATCTTTCAGAGGGCGAGTTTTTTTTGACATACCACAGTGAACGCATTTCGCGTTCACTAGAATTTTTATATGGGACTTGTACATGTGACCGTGAGCATCGCTAAGTGGCGCTGTACAAATCCCATATAAAATATGAGTTTAGAGCGTCCGTAGCCTAATGGGTAAGACCTTTAGTTCGCACTCGAGATGGTGCAGGTTCGAGACCCGGTGGAGGCGTGTACCAATGAGACATTTTACGATCTTAAGTACATAACACAGATGCTCGTTGCCGTGGGAGAGCCATGCTTCGGCACGAATGAGCCGGCTCGACTGGAGTGATACCACGGCCTCACAGAAAACTGACGTGAAACGGCGTTGTGCTGTGTTTCGATCAGTGAGTGAGTTTACCGTTGGCCCAACTTCCCTAATCCATATTCCCATTCCCTATTCCCTCATAGAGGCCGGCAACGCACTTCCGACACTTTGGATGTCGTGAGTGTCCATGGGCGACGGCAATTGCTTTCCATCAGGTAACCCGTCTGCTCGCTTGCCCCTAAAAATTTCATTTAAAAATAAACGCGAAACGCATTCACGATCGAATGTCAAAGAAAGTTTTCTTTTTTTTTCGCACTCGGCACTCCGAAGCAATTATTCTAAATTCTCATAGATGTGCGTTCACCATAATACTGTCCTACGAATCCTACTACACTTCTTATATCCCCCTAATATTATATTATATGGGAAAATTTAAAGGACTGCACCGACTTCGATAAACATTGGCATGGAACTAGCTTATATTCTGGATTATTACATATGCTACTTTTCACGAGGGTAGCACCGCAGGGCACAGTTAGTTAATTAATATGCAGGCTACTGTGTTAACTAGATCGTTTAAAAACTTTATTATCTATGTCGAAAACCGTTTCGTGTACTGTTATTGTCAACAGTAGCGGAACGGTTACAATTAGCATATCAGCCGCTAATATATAACACAAAGTTTGTAAACCCATAGGCCATGGTTGACGCTGCCAAACAGTGCCAACTAGATCTTTAGAGTATATTGACCCCATTTGTTTATTTGTTTGTGTAGACTATTAGTCATAACCCCCCTAGACAAGTGCCAAGCGAGTATCGTTTACGATAATCGCTTGGCGTGTTTTTGTACGGGATTGACATAGACGAACGAAAAGTCACGTGATCTACAAAACCCATACAAAACAAGCGAAGCAATTATCGTAAACGGTAATCGCTTGTCACTTGTCTAGGGGGGCAGATCAGAAAATTCTGACGCAGCTGTCAAATATCATAGAAAAACCTATCGGAAATTTCGGACAGCATGCGGGGTTTACAACAAAATGTATGAACAGAGTGCATTCCGCCGAGGCGTCCGAATATTTCTAATCAGAAATTCGTATAGTTTGCGGCCGGACTTAGATTATTGACCATGTGAAATATATTTTTTTACTTCGTGTCACAGTTTTTGATCGTAGTTGTTGTGTGTTTTCAGGCGTCGCAGCCGGTGGTGGGCGGGTACCGGCGGCGCAGCTCGGGGCAGGGCCCGCTGTGCGACCCCGAGCTAGACGACAGCGGCAACAAGCTCGTCGCCCGCCTCGAGGACGACGCCTTCATCTCCGAGCAGGATCTGGTACGTACTGTATTCCGCGTAACCCGTGGCCGAGCCTCAAACGCAAAAGCAGAAACACCGATGGCCATCCCCACACTGCCGGGGATGCATAAATGCATCTGAAAAAAAGGATCTGGAGAGTTATTATGACCTCTTATTCCCACCCAAGTTCCAGCAAGCTTACGACCCAACTGTCAATCCAATTCCGTTCAAGTTACGCCATCAATTACTAAAATTTAGATTTTAACACACGTACCTTATGATGTAAGATTTATGTTTAGTTTGATAATTATTTATGTTAAATTATAGTTTATTCATAATGCCGATATCCGAAAATACTTTGTAAATTTAAGAAGTGTACGATAAAATAATAATAATAATAATTTATTTGCAAAATATGGTCCAATAAGGTGTTACATTTTTGGCAGTTTTACACATTTTTGTCGATTTCATCGACATTCAAATGTAAAAATGGTAATTATTATGATTTCCGGAGGTTTGATTTTAGTGACACGACAGATAATTAGGTGTATCCGGTTGGAGAGTTTTTTTTGTATTTATTCATGCCCATAGAATCTAGTCCTTCAGTCGAATACATTATTACAATTTCACATTCCATATTATGTTATTGGGTTTTGAAGAAAGACAGATAGATGTTGTTTAATTTTGCAAAGCGTGATTCTGGTCGAGAATAATCTAACTTAAATCATGTCATTTTGAGTGTTTGTAACCATTTAAAATGTCAGTTATGTTTCATTTGTAAAAGGAAATGTCTCTATTGAGCATATGTGTACACTTTGCGTGCAAACATTTCTACGTCCATTTTTAATCATTTCGTGCCTAGTCAAAAATGATTGTCGATATGATCTCAGTAATTGTAAAATACTTGAATAATTAAAGTCTATATATCTAAAATATGCATCTTATTTATTGCAGGAAGACACCATTAACATAGCGACGAAGAAGGGTCTCCCGCACACTGACGTCGGCGAAACAGACGCCACGGGCGACGAGCAGCCACAAGAACAACAGAACGGTTAATATAAACATTTCACTATTAACATGATAAGCTTATCGACACGTCCACAGCACTAGAAAAATAGATCATCGTTGATACAAAAATGATGTGACAAAAGAACCCATTAAAATATACACAAGGAATAATAACAGAAATAACAGAACAAACACCGATTTGCCACCTTTCCCCAAATGAATTCCAAAAGAAAGTATAGAAATGAACATAGAATATGTGACTTATCGTGTAAAACGGAACTAATAGTTTCTTTGGAGTGTATATCTATGGACGCTTCACACCACGTCAATCTGGCCCCGTGCTAAGTACCTGAAGGACTTGTGTTACAGGTACCAGA
>JAOTAV010070530.1:0-13572 GCA_026546445.1 Cyclargus thomasi | reverse complement strand
TTGTTTCCAAATCTACTATATCGTATTTTAATTCTAGTTCTCTATAATATTATTTTTTAAAAAGACAAAATCGAGACTCCGTGTAACAGAACGTATAAACTGAACTGTACGTGCTTGATCTTAGTATAAATACTAATATTATACGTGCGGACGTGTTACCTCTTCACGCCCAAACCGCTTAACAGATTTAGCTGAAATTTGGTATAAAGATACTCCGATTCTTGGGGAAGGACTTAGAATACCTTTTATTCCAGAAAAATGTACGATTTCTGCGCGATAAACGATTTTTGGCGCAAAATTTGGAGTTGGGAGCTTCATCTGGTGAAGTTATTTCTTCGATGCCTGTGAGTTAAGTAACTGAACTCTTCCAAATGAATGGGCCGATTTTGATAAAAAAAATATTTTTGTTTTAGGGTACTTGAGACTGGTTTAGATTCGCAAACCAATATCGGCAAAACAAGGTCTGTCCGTTATATTAATATGAAAATGCGCAGAAAAGTTACTTTGCGCTTAAACAGCTTTTCTGATCTTAATCAAATTTTGTTTGAAAAATAAGAGTCTTCTCAAAAAAATATGGATATTATTATGTATAAAGTTTTTAAAAATAAATACCAATTTGTACCAAGTTTTCGTATTTCGTAGCGTGTCTACGGAGATCCGTAGCGCTGTGCTACGCCATTTCGTAGAAGAGCTACGTCGTAGCACTGGCGTAGCGAAGACGATGAATCTTTTACAAAATGTGCTACGTTATATTAGATTTCGATATCTACAACATCTTCAATACAACTGTATATCTATCTAGTACCTTAGTGCAGATAATACAAGAGATAAAAACATCATTACATTTCATCCCTCTCTATATCGTTGTCCGCGCCCATCGGTCGAGATAAAGGCAATTTTTCGTCCACTCATTATTATTTATTGACGACGTGACGACCTCGTGCGAGGGGGGAAGGGGTGGGTCATCGATGTCCCGAACAAATAGAATGAACAAACAGGATGCCGTTTAGCGGTCCATATATTGGCTCTCCAGAATTAGATCAGCTGGTACCGGGTGCCCGGGTATATATTCGGGGTACCAACATTGTCACACGTGATAATATTTATGTTGTGTGTGCTTGTGGAGGCTGTTCACTCTCGCCGAGAGTCTCGTTCACTACGAGAAAGAGAAGCGATTGAGAGGCGAGACGAGGCGAGTGCATCCATTTACACTCTCGCACTCGGGCAGTCTCGCTGTGTCTCGGCGAGAGTGTGCAGCCTCCATTAGATGATCGAAATGTAGTAACTTTTAAAAATTGTATTGTAGGTACTGCTAACTAGCTATGAGTTAACCGAAGATGTTGCTATACGAACTTACCCCCTTATTCGTGTAATTCATTATTCTATTGAATCATTATAATCAATATTCTATTGCAAACGTCACGACAGAAAGGGACAGCGAACCTTGATTAGTTAAACATTGCTTAAATATTTTTATGAATAAGGGGGTTAGTATGAATCTACAAAAACATATAATGATCTCGCAAACTATTATAAACCTGCGCTTTTTCGCTAGACACTTTTTTGGCTTCATACTGCATGCCTGTATACTACGCTGTATTAGCTCGATATGATGTAATTTCACTTGACCTACTAACTATGACAATAAACAATGATTACCTCGCAATAAAGACACGCATTCCCGAGGGAAGCCGCCAGCAAAGCCTTGTATAGCTTTGTCGGCGACAGCTGATGCGTTGCTTTCATCCTGTGACAAAAGTGGGACGTGCCTATTTTGAACCTTATTGCCGTAGACATAAAAGCGACGTGAAGTGGCCTGTCGGACAGACTAATATGAACGTTATTGCTTAGTCAATAAGAACCGAGTGTTTGGCTTTGTGCGTTCCCCGCTCTGATCGAAACAGCTGATATTAAAATTGTTTGTTTGAGTGAAAACCAAAGACACAAGCTTTGATTAAAAAAATAAAAGTCAAGCTTAATTGAAGAATTTTAAATTTGGAACTTCGTGGCTTCGAGTGCTTTTGTAAAAGAAGTGACAGTAAAGCGGAAAACATACTGATCGGACGCGACTTACGGACGCGACTGACAGCCGCGGTCTAGATAATAATTGGACACTGTTAAGCATTTGTGTGTTAACTAAGAAAAAATCAGATTTTGAGTAATTAATGCAGTATTATTTCTTAAGATCTAAAGAATAATACTGCTTTCATGACTCGAAATATGATTTTTTGTTAAATAGCACACAAATACTTTACAGTTTCCAATTGTACATTGAAGTGTGCAAACTATGACGCGCAAGTCGCGGACGTTTTGAATGGGACGGTTTTAATGACCAGACAGGCGCGTCTGACGTCAGTCGCGGACGTTATTGTATGGGCGGGCCGTCAGCCACGTCTGATCAGTTTGTATTCAGCTTTACACGTGTCGACTTACCGCGGCAAGAATTTTGGAGTCTGCTTGTTGTAGGTATGAGAATGTGTTAAAAACTGTAAAACTCAGAGTGTACGTTACGGAAGAGTAGGGTTGCAAACTTGTACAAAATGAAGGGCATTTGACGAAACGGTTACACGGTAATTAAGAATGAATTGAGCAATTCCATGTCTTCTAACCAAAAATGCTCATTGTTGGTAATTCTCATGTACTCGTATTTTAAGTTTGTTTACTTAACGAGTAAACATGTTTGAGTCACGTCCGCACTGTTTGTGGGTCTCCTACGTAACTTGGTGGCCTAGATCTCAAATAGTAAGATAGACTGCTGCTGTATTATGTACAAGGTCAACTTACAGCAGGAGCCGAAGTTCGAGCTACTCCGAAAGGTAAAAGCCAGGGAAAAATATATAAATAATAAATTACTGAAATGGCCGCTCTAAAATTTACCGGATAAAGTTTAGTGAAATGCAGCACCTTCCTTCTTGTGGCACGAATATTGTCATTAATAAGCATATTTGTATTCATATTAATATTATAAAGAGAAAAGTGTTTGCTTATTTGTTAATTATTTTGTCCTTTCTTCAACTAATCGACTTGATTTTTGGCATACTTGGTTGAAAGGACGGTAACACATGTTACTTTTAGTCTTTGAAATACATAATGTTTCTTAAGGAGGCTTACGAGATTACTCGTATTTTTTCGCGACATCTTCAAACCAACGCGACCGAAGCCGCCGACAAAAATTTGGTTTACAATAACACTAAGCAACAATCGCCCCGCAAAAACATTGCAATAACCAATAACACCCGAACACGCTAAACACCCGTGAACACCGCCCAGGGTACACCACCCCGGGGTACACCGGGTAACACGAGTCGTTAGCCAAAGACGGCTAACGTGGCTGGTGGGCCGGAAACACTCTTCCGCCCCGCTGCCGCTCGCTGACCCCGATACATGGCGTTTAGACAGATCGCATTCGATGGTTCGGCGAAGTTACGTCTACGGTGTCTGAGTTTGTGAACGGGGGTTTAGCTATTTAAAGGTGTTCATTGGCGACAGCCGACCGTCAGGTGATTCGTTTGCTCCTTTACTCCATTCTCGTGTAAAAAAAAACATTTTTTTTATTATTTATAGCTGATAAAGCACAGGCAAAGAAACTGATAACCTAAAGCAGGATCACTAGCGATGATTTACGTTAACATTTCTCTATGTATCATGAGAGTGTCTACCAATATCAGTCAGTTACTTTGGTTGCTTTGAAAAAAACATTTCTTTAATCTACCATAAATAAAACGTACTCTCGATAATTCTTGGATGAAAATAAATAAAAACAGAGCAAAAATTAAACGAAAGAGGGAAAGAAGACTTGTACTTGGAATTCATTTTAAGTTTCTCTTTAGATCGTGTGCTCGAGGATGTCTTTAGCACACGATCTATTGTATAAAAGCTTGCAGAGAGATAAAATACAAGTTTATACTTTACTTCTAGTGCTCTACCCGATGACCGTTCCGGGTTATTCTACCTGGGTTTATATAAAAGTGATCCTTAAACGGACGACATAAAGGCCAAAATAAAACTCTGTGTAATCAGTCCTGTCGGTAATGACTGTGTTTTTTTTTCAGTTTTTGTTTTAATTGTGACGAAAACCGGTCTGGGTGTGATGTTTGCGAAACGGTCGTATTATGAATAGGAACACTTGCTTTTGAAATAAACATTAAAAGGACTAGAAGTGCGTTTTGGAGCAACAAAACTCTCACTGTGGTATTGTAACGCCGCACTGGTCCTTTCAAAGCTCAAAGAGTTTACACAAATTTCAAAAGGTTATAGTTTACTAGCTTTAGGTCGTGACACCGTTTGTATTATATCTCTCCCACTCTTTGTTGTAAACTATTTGACGAATGTTAATTCTTTTACTATCAAAAAAATTAAGAATTTCACTGTAAGCTATGGTACTTAGTACTTATGTCTCACAGAATCAACGAAATTGTTTTAAAATATACATAGTATACGGTTTTCTTAGAAACGTTTCATTACAAAAAGATAAAAACTAGCTATCATCGTCGTTCATAATTTTATCAAAAGTCTGGAAGTTTCCACCAAAATTCTCGTTTTTTTTTATGAAATTTAGAGAGCAAACCTGATGGAAAGCCACTGTCACCGCTCATGGACACCCGCGACATAGGAGAGGTCGCAAGTGTGTTGCCCGCCTTTATAAGAGAATAAGAAATAGGGATAAAGGGTTAGGGAAGTTGGGCCACCGGTAAACTCACTGAACGAAACACAGCACAACGCCGTTTCACGCCAGTTTTCAGTGAGACCGTGGTATCACTCCGGTCGAGCCGGCCCATTCGTGCCGAAGCATGGCTCTCCCACGGCAATGAGCATCCGTATTATGTACTTGAGGACGAAAAATGTCTTGTTCGTACACGCCTCCACCGGGATTCGAACCTGCACCCTCTCGAGTGCCAACCAAAGGTCTTACCCACTAGGCTACGGACGCTCTAAAATTCGATTTCTCTTTCTCGTAAAAGTAGTATCACTTTAAGTGTTGTTAATATATTGAGTGGCGAGTCACTTAGCCGGTCCTCGAGCTCCACAAAGGGCGGGGCTCTCTGGGAGTAATTGTGTTATCACGTCGGGGACAGCGTGATAACAGACAGGGACCGCGGGGCTTGAGACGACGTGTAAGCCGACACCGACACGAGAGGAGTATGCATTTCATTCCCGGGGTACACGAAACTAGTTTTCGTCCGACTTCTAAAAAGAGAGGTGGTTTTTCAATTCGACCGTATATAATTATATTCTTTTTAATGTTTGCGGATTACTACTCAGCTGTTTGTAAACTGATTTTCAAAATTCTTGTTGTTTTATATATAGGGTATAGTTGCATGGTGGTCACATTTTCACAAAAGTGGTGATCCGATAATGTGATCCAGTAGAAATCGAGGGGACTTGTTAAAGTGTATAAGGACACATAATTATTTCTACTATTCCTACTATACTATTCCACTATTTCGGAAGTATTTCAGGTATATGTTTACAAAAAGTAAGATTTTGGACAGACATGAACCCCGGTGACAAAGGTGCGGTAGAAAACTCTTGAATCCTTATAGACAGCGGTTCGGCGACTTGAGGCAGATGCCACTTCATCTATTTCATCAATCATCATCGCCATTATTATTGTCTAACTACTCAAAGGTCCTTTTAAGAAACTCAAAGACTAAGGCGTTATAAATTATTTATTCGAACTTTCACGTGATGCTCTTACAAGCCTTATTTTTAGATCTTCTCTGACGATACATTTGACAACATCTTTTTTCTAAACATGAAAAGGTTTTCACAATATTCGGCCTAACAATTATGCTACACACCATTACATAATGACCCTATAATTGATACTTCCCCTGGTCTTTATATCTAATTGGGCTAAATTTATTATAATATTCATGTTTACTGTTTAATTCTGTAATTAAAATATCTTCAATGATTTTATTACAATTCCGTACCATGTTTACGAAAGTGGTGATCTGATAAACGGGATTCATGGGAAATCGATTGTGGGATATATGATTTATTGGAATACACTAATGTCTTATAGTGATTATGGCGTTATTAAAATACCTATAGCGTATGTTTTGGTTAATGAATTTCCATACAGATGAATATCCTGAGACTTTATTAACATAACCTTGGAAATTTAACCATCGTTTAGTCAACTGGTGTTCATCACTATCTACAATAGACTGCGTTTCCGCGTAATAAACTAACTTTTCATTCATTCATGTCATCGTGAATGAATGAAAAATTGTTTTTTTTTGTTTTATTGATTTCCCATTAATAAAACTCCTGTCGATCGTAATGTGTGAACAGCAGCCATATTTATCAATTACGTCGTCTGTCATATTCAAAAATATTTATAGCAGGAGGGTAAGGAAAGTGAAAAATATTAGGGCCCTTATGTATTATATAGATATCAGTTACTTTTAGGGTATGTTCTTGATGAAGTCACTGCTAGATCACCAGGTCAGTCAGTCAGTCACTTTTGAGTTTTTTTTATTAGAAGAGGAAGTCCACACAGATTTTAACAAAGTCTTCATTAAATTACCAACTAATTCGTTATAAAATATCTCTAAGTGCGGCCGTAAATTCCAAGAGTTGAGCTTTGCTAAATCCTTCGTTTAGAATATTAAAACTTTAATTTTAATAGAGATTCATAAGCGTGCCTCTACTGTTGCGTTAACTAGCGCTCCGCTCTGAGGGCGCGAGCCGGACGGCCGGATTATGAAATCGGAACCACAGTAGAATGTCATGGAGTAAACCATCTTTATACTAGACCGATTCCATTCGATCCGTACAAACTAACAAAGTAACGAGACTAAAAAAGTAAGTTTTACTCGTACACCAGTACAGAACAAAAAATTTGAAAAACGTATTTCTGAGATTTTTAAATTTATAAAAAAAGTGATTAAAAATTTTTTTTTTTAATTTATAAAAGACAGTTTTAATATATTGTCCAGGTAGGTATTAAACCCTCGCCTCCGAAGAGACAAATGCCTTAAATCAACGACTTACCGCTCGGCCACGCGGTCAATGTTGAGCGCGTCGAATTGATTAATTTATTATTAAGGAAGGAAATAGCAAAAGCATATTTGTTGTACTAGGGTCACCTTTAAAAATTTTAATATTTTTAGCATTTGTTATAATAGCGGACGACAGAAATACATATTCTGTGAAAATTTCAACTCTCTAGCTAGAGATACCCTTTGGGTACGGAATTCTTAAATATATGGAAGCTGGCTGTGTTCGATTTTTAGGTCTGGTGGACTAAATGGCGAGTAGGACGCGCGCACAGGCATGCTATTCCACGGACGAGTCATTAATAGTAGATTGCGATCAGAGAGTGATATGTTATCAGTAGTTTTTTTTTAATTTGTGCAAAACTATTTGCTAATTGCCCGTTCCAGTGTCAGTAACGTTATGCTCAGTTAACGGTCTACAGTGTACTGTATGACATTTATACTGTGCCTGGACGGGGCATAGAACGGTTTTCCGTTTCAATTTGCAGGCTCCACCCTTTGTTCGGCGCGAGAGATTGCTGCAGGTCGTTTTGTGAGGAACATTATTTTCACTCGAGTGTAAAAAATCACATTATGATGTCCTTTTATCTTACTTTTATAAGGAACTTTTGTTGCGAACTTGTAAAGTGTCAGTTTATTCGCGAACTGTTATAGCTTCCTTATTATAGTCAAGTTGCGAGCAACTAAGTTGCACAAACTTTCGTTTATAGTAAGTAGTAGACGTAGACGTCCTAGACGATACCCACACCTCCGTTGCGTCAAAATAAGTTTATTGCGCGGGAACCGTACTTTTTCGGGGATAAAAAGTATTCTATGTCCTTCCCCGGGACTTAAAGCAACTCCTTACCAAGTTTCAGCAAAATCGGTTATGCGGTTTGAGCGTGAAGAGGTAACAAGCAGAAAGACAGACACGTTTTCTCATTTATAATATTAGTAGGGATGTTCTTTTTTAACCTTATGGACGATGGTAGACATGACGAGAAAGAAGCTTCAAGATGGCGGCTGAATTTTACGTTTCCAATCCGCAGGTTATTGTGTAAAAATATCAACAATCAGCAATAGCGATAGCCCCCCCTTTCAATAGCTTTAATGGAACTAAATTTTTCATACAAATCGCTGAATCGTTAAAATTTCTGTGAAAATCCATATGAAATGAAACATTTGCTTTTTTGTTACGCATTGTTTTGTTTTTACATAAATACGAATTTGCGATATTGGAGCAATACTTGCCCAATAATTGCTATCGCGAGTTACATGATAGCACTGCCGTTTGTCATACACAAAATTACGGTTATAACAAACCATAGTGTCAACCGACGGATACGGGGGCCGTCGCCCGTGGTTACCAATAACAAGATGGAATTGGATTGGATTTATTCGGATAATCGACGAACTCTAGACTTAATTGAACCCTGAGAAACACTTCTCATACGGTATATTAGTATATGTCGCATTGCATATGCTTTTTTGATGTTTCACCTTTTCTCTAATACTCTTTAGGTCTGTTTCATCGCTTACAGACAGTCTATCCACAACTTTATTTGACAGTTATTGTATGTAGAATCTGTTAAAAAAGTAATAGCCTAACAGAAACTTTCTCAGTAAGCGGTGAAACAGACCCTCAAAGTTTCAAGTTGAATCTCCCCGTCACCGGTCCCTGTAATTAGGTAATCACAGAGGTTGGAGAGACGTCGTCCCAGTCAGATGTAATTACAGATACACAGACCCGGTAAAAACTGGACTCAATCTCATTAGGAAGTCGAAACCCTTATCCGAGTACAGCTCGGTAATCCTACACGACCGATGCTCTGATTATGTTTTAATAGCAATAAATAGCACAATTTTCTTGGACTTCTTCTGCTATATATTAATGTAGCCAGTTGCATAATCTAACAAGCGGCAAGCGAGCAGACAGGTTACCTGATAGAAGGCAACAACACACGACATTGGTAAAGAATAGGAATATGGAATGAGGTGTAGGGAGTTGAGCCTCCGGTAAAGTCTGGATAAAACACAGCTTCACGTCAGTTTCCTGCGAGGTGGTGGTGTATTTCTCCGGTCGAGTCGACACATTCATGCCCAATTATTGCTCTCCCGCAGCCACCTAAGATATCTTCTATGGGGACATGCATCCTTGTATCAAGGATCTTGTATCACAATTACATTCTTCCCTGTAAACACGCGTCATAAACCCGCGCTCATAACGCCGGGAGCTGCTAATAACGTCGCATGTAGGTCGATGTCAATAAGGCAGTCGGTGCCGGCGTCCCAGCGGGCAGCGGCGGTAATTGGCATGCTTTACGACGCCGGCGGCCTTTGTGGGGGGAATCAATATCACGTGACGATGTCGAGTGCCGACAAATTGATGAGGGGTGTCTCTTTATGTGTTAGCACTTAGTATGCGCAGATTTAAAATTCCCACCTATCCCAGGTTAAAATTATGTCTGAAGTACAAACTTTACTTAAAAATGGTACTTGAATTAACTCAGAAATATGTTGATAAAAATTTTATTGTTTTCGTAGAGAAACATTGGAGAAAAATATATTTTTTTAAGTTTTAAATATTTATACGGCACAATAAAACGTCCGACGACCGACGGGATGTAGCGAACCGAAAACAAAAGCAAGCGATGAACGTCTCGATTGGAATATTAATTTGAACGACCTGTCCAAATCGAATTAAAAACACGATTGGAAATATGCAAAGTGACGATAAAACAACGGTTAAACCGTAAGGTGTAGTACTCGGTGGATCGCAATAAGAGCGATCGAAAAATACTCGTTGTTTCGTGACAAAATAATAATAACGACGACTAACAGTGCTCGAGTCGCGACTAACAATAGTGGCAGCAATTGACAGTAGTCAAGGCTCGATAACAAAAGTAAGTGCGATTTGATGTGCAAAGGTGTGCAGCAAAAAATAGTGTCAGCTATGAAAAGTGCTCAAGACGCGTGAAATCAAGAGTGTCTTGAACAGTTATCGAGACGCGATACAATGTTAAAGGTATAAAATATGCTGTGTAATAAAACATTACTAACATTAATAGTGTCAAAAATCAGTGCTCATCAAGACGCAATAAAACTGTACGTAGATTAAGGAACGATCGGAAAAAAAATCATAATAGCAGCAATGTACAATGCTCTAGACGCGATAGAATAATAGTGACAAAGATGAACAGTGCTCAAGACACGGTATAACAATAGTAACAGAGATGAACAGTGCTCATGACACGGTATAACAATAGTAATATAGATGAACAGTGCTAAAGACGTGATGGTGTGGTGGTTGCGCGTCTGATGGTCGCGTGCGATGGTCGCGCGTGATGCTGCGCGGCGGCGGCGCGTGCGCGCTGCTCGGCGCGCCGTGCTCGCGCAAGAACGGCGCCGTGTGCACCTGCCGCGTGCACACCGCGCTGCTGCAGGTAACTCTCGCCTTTATTGCAGTACGTTGAATTCAAAGATTTTGTCTCATGATGACGTCGACAGGGAGGCGAAGTGTATTTGTAGAATCTCTATGTAGAATCCTACAATTATGAGGATTCTAAATGCATGTATCAGCAGATCTGTCTATGCTAGTATGGAATGTTGCCAGTGCGAACTACGATATGGGGTACCCAAGGCATACTACCTTCACTGCTTTATGTTTCAACAAAATAGTAATAGGTATCTTTTTATTACCTAAGGCTTAGAACTGGATACGAGAGCTATCATTATAATGTTGATAGTGAATTAGATCTAAGTGTTGACTACAACTACAGCCCGAGAGACATGCTAAACCTGTCTCGGGACCCGCAACGAAATTACTCTGAAGAAAATAGAAGTAGGAAATACCAGTACAATTTGGTACCTATTTTAGTTTGATTTCAATCAGAAAATAATTAAGTACCAAGGTGACTTCTGCCACTGTACGTCTAACATAGACTCCAGTAACGCAATCATTTTTAATTTAGATTTTTTTTTAGCATTAGGGATTAATAATAATAATTTATTAGGGTAAACGGTCTTCTTAGAGTTTCTTTTAACTGACAGCGAGTTTTTCACCCTTCACTCACCTGATACGCAATTATGTGTCTGCCGCCGCCTCTAAGCCAGAAAAATGAACCTCATTAATCGCACTTCAGCCCCCCTAGCTCCTCAAGATTAGGGCCAAGGGTAGTGGAACTACGCCAGGTGTTAATTGCCTGTGGTCTGGGTTCAACGCCAACTCAACAGATTTAGCAACAGGTTTGGATTTAGAATCGGCACTGATTTTAGTAGCTTAGTTGTTGTATAGCCATTGGATTTTACACGAAGAACATTAAATAAGTTCGATTAACAAATTAAGGAATGAGCGCAGATCACTTTGTACAGTACCCAACGATAAATATTGCACATCAACCTTTGAAAACGTCGCTAATTTCAGCTGCGTCGTGCGTTATCTCTGTCACACGAGATACAGATAGTCCGGTTATTATTATTTTTTATTTATACATTGTTTTTTTTTATTATTTGATAATCCTTTTTATTCATTGTATAAATACACCAATTTACGATAACGTATTAAAAAAATATTTTAGCCGGGTACTCTACAAAAATATGGATTCCAAAACAGCACCTTCAAAAAGTTTGTCTCATTGACCGAGTGTTGTCCCGACATATTATAAGGTGTCCACTACAGAATAAGGTATGCGCCATATTATTTGGGTCGAGTGTCTTCGCGTTTATTCTTGTCGCGAGCTTTTCGCTAGAAGGCGTGTTCTGAGTTCTTACAATTTTAAATTCCGTTTTGATTCCGACATACCGACTCATGAGCATTTAAAAATATGCCCCTTTCTCCAACGCGTCGTCTTAAAATAAGTTTCTGTTAAATATGCAACAGCACCCCCGGCGTTACCGGCCAATTTACCTACCTCAAAGAGCACTAATGGTGCCCGAGCCGAAGTCAAGGCGAGGCCGGAGCCTTCAGTTATCTAGCTCACTGTGTTTACCGCTCAAAATACTGGACATATTGACTCGGGGAATGTTTGCTTTTGATGCGGACGTACGAGCTTTTATTCTTTTGTGTGTGTTTATTTTGCTTTCTTTGAGATAAGATCGCCTGTGTCTAACGGATGTTGTCTCTATTGTTAGCTTCCAGCTACCTCTGATTAGGGAAGTAACTGGAAATGCAGTTAATTCTTTAGCGTATAACACACATTGTGTGACGATTGGGAGTGTGTTTTGCAATAACATTTAACGTTCAGTCGCTCCTATTATGCAATTGAATTAAAGATTGAATATGAGATTTTAAGTTTCTGTGTCGACTCAGATTCTACTTAATTTATAAATGTAATTTCATTGTGAGATTCTGATGAGCGGAAAACTTTGTACCCCTTTTTACGAAAGACGCGTGCATGTAAAAACATGAAATTTTTCCCAGTCAGAGTTGATATGGAGGAGGAACGTGGTGAAAAAATGCTTTAAAAAATCTTGCATATTTTAATAAATAAAACGATACGCTTACTACAATATTTTGACATGACACGATAATCGTACACTATCTCTATGGTTGAAGTCTGAGTTTTGTTTCATAAAATTGAATGGTCTAGTAACGAGACATTTACGCTAAATTAAAGTCTGTGATTGAATTCAGAAACATTTATGATTGAATTTCGACCACAGGGCGACTTCTAGTCAATATTAGAGACATAATATTTCTAGATAGCAATATATTATATATAACTTCTGCTGTCAAGTGACATTTAAGTTAATTTTCGTGAGATGAGGCTGAGAAACCCCGAAGGTATTTCGCGTATGTCGCCTCAAGCCTTCGCCCTCACGCCTCAAGGCCGTCACGACGCGCGCGTTCCACTTGGCTCCGAGTTCCGACTAAATTTGGCCTGTTATCTAACACCGACGGATTCTAATCTAGATGCCTGGATTCCAATATCTTGTATTGAACATTGTAAGCCAGGCGGACCAGCTGGGCTCTTGTAATACATGAAAAATGAATTGTAAACTTTTGGGCATCTTTTATAAAGCTGGCATATATTGTGTTGTTATATAACACCGACGAATTCTAATCTAGATGCCTGGATTCATACATAGGATTTAACATATAAAGCAAGATCGTCCAGCTGAGCTCTTGTAATGAATGAAAAATGAATTGTAAACTTTTGAGAATGTTGTAGACCTGTGACTTTAATTATTAGACTTAATTTAGGTTGTTACTTTATGTTCCAATAATAAACTCAAAAGTATGTGATATAAAGCATAAAACTAATAAAAAGAATACCCTATCGCTTAGCTACCACACATTGGCATATAAATTGTATTGCGATAATTTATTTAAAGAATATTTTTGTTAAAGGTCAAAGGAAAAGGGAATATGGATATATATCATACTGTCCGGCCGCACCCTCTAAAACCTCCTTGGATTAAGGCGATTATAGCCTCGAACGACCTTGAGTGTTGGGGCGGGGCGTAAGCGATCCGAACAACCCACACCGCGCTCCCGCGCAGCTACCCTATTGACAAAGAATATGTATCGGAGCACAGATGTGACGCTCCGTACACTTAGCTTATCTGCCTAAGAATTAGATAAAAA